>CALNHX010004896.1:0-117763 GCA_940337035.1 Agriotes lineatus | reverse complement strand
AAGAAGAAACTGCAACTATAACTGGAATCAATACCGACAAAATTTCAATAGGGGGGACAATAGTAGAAGAAATTACGATGAGCTTATCGATGAGCAAAACAAGAGAAAAAAATGGACACAAATCAACAGCAAAGTGGACTATTCGTAAACACCATGTTTGTTGGGAGAGAAGACAACAATTGTGACGACATAAACAAGAGAAAAATAGTAGAGTTGCACGAGCAGCCCTCGATAGATAAAAAAACCTCAATTTATGTAAATACAAAACTCGCTAACTTTGCCATCGCTTACGATAAAACGGGGAAATTTTTGTTAGAAGAACGCGAAGATAAAGTTTTAAGCTCATGTTTACCGTTTATTAAATTGCAATTTTTTGGGTCAAGAATATTATGCGCTAATTGATAGTGGAGCAATGGTTTCACTAATATAAGAAGAAGTCCTAGCTAACCATCTAAAAGTTTTACAAAGTAATATAATTAAAGTAAATAAAATCGATTTGTTGTCTGCAACAAGAAAGAAGATCTCTACGACAAGTAAAATATTAGTAATAAAAATCAGTATAAATAAATAATAATTCAGCAAATAGGAATTAAAATAGATGGAATGCAAAATTGCATCCAAATAAATAATATAATTGAGCCTTGGTCGAATCCCGAGTGCGGAAATCAAGAGCGTGAAAATTGTTGGCTAGCTAAAATATAAGCAGGAGACGATAAGAAGTGTTGTCTAGCCAAAAGTGCAGGAGATGAAATGATTATAAATAGTTGTACGATCATAGAAAGAATGCTGGATGATAAACAGATAGGGAGTGATTACTTATAATATAAAGAATTATAGAAATAATAGCGAAGAATATGGAGATAATAAATCAGAAAACAGGACAAGCAACTAAATATTGTCATAAACTTGTTGTAGACGAAACGATGGGCTTCAAGAGTAAAACATATCCAATACCGTTTGCTCAGCGCGGGAAAGTGAAATACGAGTTACAGAAGATGCTAGATGACGATGTAATATAGCATTTTAAAACGAACTTCGTTAATCCGATGGTGGTTTTACCAAACCCGAGTATGAGAGTTTGCAGACAATTGCTTTATTAAGTGAAATATGTGATAAGAAAGTGTTGACAAAATTGGATCTCAAAAACTCATTTTGGCCTATTCCATTACACTAAGACTCAAGGACGTACACAGGCTTTTGTATAGAGGGAGAAATTTTCCATTTTAAAGGTGTCCCATTTGGTTTGATGACATCATGTGCAGCGTTGGTAAGAGCATGCAACAAATTTTAAACAAATACGATGAGTTCTGCGTGCACTACATTAACGACATTTTAATATTTTCGCGAGATGTGGAACAGCATTTGCTACATTTAGATTTAGTTATAAGTACTTTAAACGAAAATGGGTTGAAATTGAATTAGACCAAGTGTGAATTTATGAAAACAAATGTAAGCTGCTTAGGCTACGAGATTAGCAATAATCGGGTCACAATTAGTGAGAAGCGAATAGAGGAGACAAAGAATTTGCCTCGCCCCAAGAATTTGAAAACCTGAGAGGAGTTTTGTGTTTCTGCCTGAGAATTGTGTGGTGATTTGCCCTAATTGTTAATTTTCTAATTATTAAAATTACCTTTATAAATCAAGGCATTCATTTCAAACAATGATTTTTGAAATTATTTTTGACTAAAATGCAAAATGACTGAGATATGTCTGTATCAATTAAGAGTCAATTCTTCCCAGTTTTTATTAGTAGAAAATATAGTGTAAAAATCTGGTGTGATACACTCACATAACTTTCTTTTACAGTGAATTTTTAATTAGCCAAAAATTTAATTTTTAATTTTTAAAAATTTGTCAAAAATTACAAATTCTACAAAAACGGTACAAAATAGAGTTTTAGTTGAAGAGACCAATTTTCTCTAAAATTTTAAGCTGAATTCAAAAATGTAATAATATACCGGGTGTTCTATTTAAAATAGGAGTTAATAAAAAAAAGTAGAAAGAAAAACAAAATAAAACCATTTTAGAAGTATTCAACTGGAAAATCACCCATCTCGCATTAATACACATTATAAATGTAATAAAAATGTAAAGTTTAAAAAAATCGTTAGAGCTGTTTTTGAAAAAATCGAAAAAAATTGAAAAATTACAAGAGTAAACGCCTACTTCCGGTTATGCGATTTTCTTCAAATGCTTGCTGTCTCATCTACATAGTACACAAAACTTATATATGAAGTGTCAACGCCATACCTCGTTTGGTTTTTGAGATATTCGGTTTACAGGCACACACACAGACAGAATGACAGACCAATGAACAAAAACATGTTTTTTTGGGTTCAGGGGACTCTAAAACGTGAAGATCTGTTGAAAACTCAATTTTACATTTTTCGGGTGAATCCAATACTTTCTTTATCGTAGAATGGTGTAAAAAACGGAGTCTCAAAAAGTATATACAAAAACTATTTAAAGCTACGGAATTTAATGGACTTTTAGTTTCTGTAGTTATCAGTTTCTATTCTACTTTCCGCGGGGTATGTTAAGATGGATATCCCACCTGATTTGTATATCATTCTCTGCCTGTTTTCATGTATTTGTTTTGCCAGATACCAGACACGATTGACGCTTTTGTTACTGGTTAATCTATATTTCAACTACTGAATACGTTTACATCGAGGTAGTTTAAAATTCAGGATGTGCGTATAATTTTACTAACGACAGCCATTTTATAATTATTGTCAAAGCGAGCCTTTTGAAATACATGCTCAAGCGCAGTGCGCAGCAAACACAAGGAAACGTGCACGTTCGCACTTTGGCGGGCAATGAATTACTTGGCTTCTACTTCCACGTCTGCTCGCAAATGACTAAATATGGTTTGAATTAAAGAAATCACCTACTTGAAGTGATGACTAACAAATGTCAGTTTCGTAATACTTGGTTCTGGCAATTCTCCATGCATATGCGTTCTCTATTGTGGTATTCGACGATACAACTGTTTCCTTTGTTTAATTCCTGGCCACTAAATCACCAAACTGTACTATCTGCAGCACTTCGGTATCTCTATACAGCTAACCGGCTGCTATTTCAATGCTTTTTTAGCTCGTAATTTCTCAAGAAATACAGCAACGCTTGCAATCACTTGCCACTGGGTCATACTTCTAAAAATTAGCTCGCTCGGTGGCACTCTTGTACCCGCGATCAAAAGCACATACTCACTGTCGGCGAGCTCACAGACTTGCTGTGCAAAACCCGACCGTTTCCGTCACTGCAACCCGGTATAGGTTGAAACTCAATATAACGACATTAAGAGCCAGATGTTTCAGTAAAAATTCAACTTTACGACATGAACATAGTTTGTTACATGACAAAAGCCACATAAATGGGGAAAATACAAGAATTGATTGCCTCAACTACGTTACGGTGTACTGTAACAAAGTTGCCGTCTAACTTCAATGGGACGAAGGGTTCATGATGATGCTATTAATTAGGGAAACGACCTGTTAATCTGAATAATTATGTTAATTTCCTTAGACGCCACCACTTTTTAAATAGGGAAAATGTCGGAATGTCCATTAAAAGTGAATATGGTGAACGAACCTTTCAAATTCGACCCACAGTCAATAATTAAATGTATTGAATATTCGATCTTCTTGTGCCACTTGAATGCGGTGTCAAGAATAATTTTCTGATGTTAAGTAACTGTCATTTGCAGCTTTGGCGTCGGCAAGTATATCGAAATTTACGGAGTATAGTGAGTTAATTAAAAGTGATATGTGGTGAGGGAAGTGCAGGACACAGTGGTATAAAGAAGTTCGAGGAAATTAAGGAACAAATATAACATTTTAATAGATACACCACCAGCTAGCATAAAAGGTCGAAAATCCCAAGAACGAGAGTGCGCAGCGCGGAATGCGTCACATGTGCAGCATTGCTGCATCTTAAAAGCACTTAAATAGACCAAATCAGGCTACATATGAACGTTGGAAATAATACATTGCGGAATAAGATATAGTGTAAACACGAAATCAGAGCAGTGGTAAAAGCGAGAACAAGGTCACGAAAACCTACAGCACGACGCGCGATCGGAAAAAAGAGTGATAAGATGATAAAAACACGTGGTAAACTTAAATGTAAGAAATACAGTAAACAACATTCAGTTGTGAAAATAAGGTAAAAATCGATTATATAAGTAATCAAATAAACACAAAAATTTAGTGAGGACAGTGCAGATAAACGAAAAAGGGATAGTAAAGAATACAGAATAGAAGAAGGAAAATACATCTTTAAAAGGAGTAGAGTAGCACCAAGATCGCTGGAAGTCAAGCAACAAGAATCTAAAGACAAAGAGCCGCTAACAGAAGAAAATAAATGGGGAAGCCCATGGAAGAAATGATGAAATATGGAAGGAGAATATTAAGGAGTAGATAAAAACCGGTTATGAGGTAATACATAGTGACATAATAAAGGAATTTGAGAAGAGTAAAGTAGAAGTAAGGAAACTAAAACAAGAAATAATCCAAATGCAAGAAAAATGTAAAAATTAAAGAAGTAACTTAGAAACACAAATTGGCGAGCTAGAATAAAAATTAGAATTACAAGACAGAGAAACGAGAAAGAAGAATGTAGTGATAACTAGTATAAAAGCGGACTTCACGAACAGAGCAGCAATGAAAATAGGACTACAGCTTTCATATATAATTAAAGGTAGAAAATTGTAAAATAGGGCTAATGCCATAACGCAGTGATAGCCGCAGCTTTCCGGTGCAGCAATAGCGTCGGAACACTAAAGCACGAGTCACACTAGGCTGCTTACCAGCTGCTGCTGACCAGCGGCTGGCAGTAGCACCAGCAAGCAGCGGCTGGCAACCCGGTCACACTGTCGGTTGCTACTCGCCAGTTTGCTATTCGATATTCAGCAAGCAAGTCTTCTAAAAGGTTATTGTACGATACCTCTTTCACATTCCGATTCAAATAATCTTTTGACGTAACGTCCCACAAACATGGATAATTTTGAAATATATTTAAAAACGAAATAATTTCTTTCCCATTCCACTTTAATTCATTCATTGTAACAAATTAATATAACAATTATAACGTGATCTATTAGTCGCTGCTGCCTGCTGCCAAAAGTTGAACATGTCCAACTTCGCCAGCCGCTGACGAATACTCGTCAGCTGGCGATGCCAGCGTCGAATTTTGTGGTCACACCAAGCTGATTGACGGCTGACAGTAGCGGCTACTAAATTTTTGGCTGGCAACCAGCCTAGTGTGACCCGTGCTTAAGATGCATTGAGAGACGGAAACCAAACTTGCAAGAACTTTGAACTTTGGAGCCGCTCGGAGCAAGAACGCATTTGGCTTCCGCAAAATGAGTTCCATGTGATAGATAAAATGTTCTAGCTAGGGCATATTCAGGCGTCAATGATTGTAGAGAAGCGGACTTGGCAGTTCCTAGCATTCCCTTACGTTTCGTAACGGGCCTAGACGCAAATCAAACAAAGTTAGCACACTAAACCAGAAGAAAAAACGCATACCTTAAAAGGTGATATCGGCCTACGATCACGTGCGGTGAAAATTAGAATTGCACGGTCTGCATCTTAGCGGAAAATACCACTAACCTGGCTTTGACAGTGCTGTGAATGCCTCTTAATACTCGATGACTTCGGACGAAGGCATGGGTTTTCAGATCTCTATAGGACCCCTCAAAATGAAACTGAATCGACTTGGGTTGCCGAGAAACAAATAGGCAGAAACCTACTCTCCAAAAAGCATTGAGGTAGTAATAAATAATTAAAAATAGGCATGCATTCACAAGCTGCAAACACAAAAATCGAGAAGAGCCGTTACACTTTATAAATTTTTTAGGAATAAACGGCACCATTATGTTAAATATTTTTTAGATAGACAATAAATGGATTTGAATAAATCTATGAAATAGAAACTTGGAACTTTTAGGTCATTTTTCATTTTCTTATGTTGTTTTGAATTTAAAACAGCAGTTAATTATGCCATTGCAAGCACCACTTCGCCTTCCTTATGGCAACTGTTTTTTGCTTCGAAGTTAATAAGACAATAAACGTAACTAACTTTTTCTTTTCAATATTTAATTATCAAACCCTTAATTTTTGCACAAATGCCCTCCCTTATTTTGTACATATAACTTCTTAAGGCAATTGGTTGTGGTAAAAGTCAGTATAGATTTAGCTCTTTGAAATTTAATTTCTAAATAGCTCGTTAATGCATATTCAATAGATTTTCATTCCGTATACCGATTGCAATTTTAAATTAAGACGCATGTTCTTGAGATCATTTCAAGCAAAAAACATGTGTCCTATTTTCAGTATTTATTGAGCTATACAAATTTCAAACTAAATTAATCTTAAATAATTTTTATTTCTATGACATCAAAAATAACAAAATAAATAAATGCAGACTAATAATGTAAAAAACGTAGTAATAGATGTTCAAAAATTACACCTTCTACTTCAATGCATTTAGCTGCACGCCTGTGAATACCACGCGTTCCATTCATTACCTTAGCATGATGTCTTTTATTTGTGCTGCAGCGTTCAAAATTCGCCTCGCATGTTTCTACTTTCTCATCGTACACCAACTCCTTCATCCAACCCCATATGTTGCAATCTAGGGGATTTAGATCTGGAGATCTGGCCAGCCAATTGTGTGGCCATCTCATCTCGACCAATCCAGTACTGAGAATAAGACACGTGCTCATATGAACTTTTTTGCTTGAAATGATCTCAGGAACATGCTCCATAATTGCCGGGAGAACTTCGCGAGACAGTCTGTATATTTATTTTTTTTCATTTCTAGTAGACATTTTAAAAATTATTATTTTATTAACACATTTTGATACAATAGAGTTCCGATGAAGTAAGTACATAAATAAGTAAGTAAATAAATTATTTCGGAGGCTTTCACGGCCATTGTCATTAAGTAAAAACGACTTCCGGGATTGTACTGTGTCATTATTGTTGTCGAAGAACTTAACGTTTCGCTTACTTTCGTAAGGAGGAAAAAGCAAAAAGAGCACGGTAACTCAACCTGTTAACCACGCCAGAGGCGAAACCCTTTTGCAAGGGAAAGGGATAGAAGAGCACGGTAACTCAACGTGTCAACCACGTCGAGTTTCGCCTCTGACGTTGTTGGCACGTTGAGTTACCGTGCTCTTCTATCCCTTTCCCTGGCAAAAGAGTTTCGCCTTGGCGTGGTTAACACGTTGAGTTACCGTGCTCTTTTTGCGTTTTCTTCCTGATGAAGCCCCTTACGAAAGAGGGCGAAACGTTGAGTTCTTCGACCTCAATAATGACACGGTCCAATCCCGGAAGCCGTTTTTTACTTAAGTATGTAAATACGTTTAGTTTCAAAATTAATATAATTTGTTACAAACAACACAACGTAAGACCTCTCTAGTTTTTAAAAAGTAACCACTACAGTTTATTAGCTGTTGGTATTATGTGAACGATATTGGCACCTGGATTTATTATTCAAATCAGTCCCGATGATAACTTACCGTATTAACTGAGAAGCTTAGTTATTTTGAAATTGAATTCTACTTCACAAACAGATTCCAATGCATTAAAGCAAATAACTGCTATATTGAAAGAATGCAGGTACATTAACACATTACCAGGAACCTACAAATCTACCTGCGTCGCGTCGTGTTGCTAGGTAGCGTTGCACAAAGAAAGGCTTAAGAATTACTTCTCATGGTACAATCCACGGCATCAAATTCTGATGGCAGGTTCTAAAAGCGTGTGAAATGCGCCTTAAGTAATCATGGAGGGACCATGCACAAACCTTTAGTCCGCTGAATGCGACTACCTTCTGAATTATGTTATACTACCCGGTATTTAAACGGTCACTGTTTATAACATGTAATTGATAACAAACATCATGTCTACCTAGCGGGTCATCGTCTAAGGATGAAGATGCTGAAAACTGCTACCAGGAGTACGACTAAAGAGGAATATCGCACCGAGCATAGAGTACAGAGGTAGCTCGGCTAGTCATTCTACGGGATGGCAGCGGTTATTCGAATGCAGAAGGAAAACCTCAATTGTGTTAAACATCTAGGCTTTAAAAATGTGTATTTTAATGTCCCGGAACTATGAGATCCGACGGAAATCGAAATTTTTAAGAATTGGTCGTTATTAACCCAGGACAGCGTGGTTTGCAAAATGCTTTCAACAAACGCACCTTGTTATCACATGAGTCTCGGGGCGACTGAAAAAGTACGTACGTGAAGTACTTATTGCGGCGCTAACAACCCCACGTGCTCGCTCAAACCGGAATATCAGCAGCAAAGGTGTCTGTCGCTATCAGGGGAAACAAATTAAAACGACATAACGGGATGCTGCAACTTTTGGAATCAATCATCAAATATTTGTTTGAAGAGAAGATCACTTGAACTGAGAAAAGTAAATTCCACATTTAAAGCATTTCATTGAAAAAGAAAATATATTTCTTTATACTCATTTTGAACCACACCCTAGAAGCAGATGATGCAAAATGTCGTTTGTTTGAGATAACCTTTTCTAGCACCTACACGATTTCGTTGAAACATGTTGCATATACACAGGGTGTCCCGCATAGATTGCATAATAATGCACTGGCGTGTTCTTTGGTCAAAAAGAAACAAAAAAGTCCTGATAAACATATATTCGCAAATGCATAGTTTCTGAGATAAACACTGATTTTGTACCACAAGATATGTACCGACTTAAGTAAATTGTAAAATCCGAACATTAAGTAGGCTTACTACTTTTTTAATTAAATTTAATTTTTTTTACGTAGCTTTATTAGACGTTTTTCGATTTGTTATCATGGCTCCGATTACATAGGTATCCTGTGGAAGAGTTAGTAGATATAGTTTTTGTTTATGGTTTAGCCGATGGAAATTCATTGCTAGCATTGCGTTTGTATGAAGAACGATATACCAACAGAAATTTGCTGAACCACCAAATGTTTGCAAGAATTTTCCAACGTTTTCGAAAGACTGGAAGCGTAAAATTGAAGGAAACCAGGAAAAGAGCAAATGCTAGACCTGTGCAATTGGATGAAGCAATTTTGGCGAGAGTTGAAGAAGATCCAACAACCAGTACAAAATGAATTTTCGCCGTGGAAAATACGAGCAAAAGCACTGTTTGCCGAATTCTTAAAGAGCAGTCGTCACACTCCTTTCACTATCAACAAGTGCAAGCTTTAACCGAAGGAGACAGTGAAAACAGAGAAGTTTTTGTGGTTGGGCTATACTTCGTGAACAAGTGAACGTTTATTTCCCGGCGAATGTCTTATTTACCGACGAAGTCACTTTTACGCGAAACGGGATTTTTAATCACCACAATGCGTACGTATGGAGCGATGAAAATCCCCAAGAAATAGTTGAAACACGTCATCAAAGACGCTTTTCTTTCAACGTTTGGGCTGGAGTTATAGGAGATCAATTACCAAGACCCAGTTTTCTTCCAAACAGTCTAACAGGAGATGCATACCTTCAATTCTTACGAAACGAATTGGAAGCAATATTTGATGATATGCCGTTACAAACTCTTCGAAATGCATATTTTATGCATGATGGCGCACCCGCACATTATTCCGCACAAGTAAGGAACTACTTAAGCGAAACATTCAGCAATAACTGGATTGGCGTGGTGGTCATGTGCCATGGCCACCTCATTCACCAGATCTAAATCCGCTTAATTTTTGCATATGGGGTTATCTAAAACAAATAGTTTACTCTGAACCAATTCATGACCTAGATGATTTAAGAAGTAAAATTAACTATGCTTTTAACCAAGTCAGGCAAGTTCCGGGGATTTTTGAACGAATACGAAGCTCTTTTAGGAAAAGAACTCGTGCATGCGTCGAAGAAAATGGTAGACACATTGAACATCTTTTGTAACAGTTTATTTTAGTTTTTAGTTCATTGTGTATTGCTTTTGTTGTGAACATTTTTTTAAACAGTGTTTATATCGGAAACTGTGCATTTGCGAATATATGTTTATTAGGATTTTTTGTTTCTTTTTGACCAAAGAACACGCCAGTGCATTATTATGCAATCTATGCGGGACACTTTGTATAAACCCCAACTTTAGAATCTTAAATAACTGCAAATGTTCTGTAAACATTAAGATATGATGTACTATTTCATGTTATGGAATTTTAACGGCTCTTTTTGATTTTGGTGTTGGCGGCTTAGATTCTCCTTGTGAATCCATGCCTACTCCTTTCTTTATTGTTTATTACTAGCTAAATGAAATTCTGGCGTACAACTAACTTCACTTATAGTTTTCAAAAGCGACGTAAAGTTGAAATTTTGGACGGACTTTTGCTGGGCGTTGGGCGAACTCTCTCGTATTTTTGTTTCTCATGTATTTTTCCAAAGTCATCGAGCGCTAGGAAATTTTTCATGCTTTCTGAAGCGGTGGCGCACTCGTTTCCACCGAGATGCGGAACGGGATAATTTAACGTTTTACTGCACGTGATATTGGACTGTTTTCAGTCTCAGGTTTGCTTTTATACCTTTTGATTTACTGTTGCCGATTACGAGATTTGCGTTATAGGCCCGTTAGGAAACTTTAAGAAACGTCAGAAGACATGCAG
The DNA here is from genome assembly GCA_940337035.1 of Agriotes lineatus. Classification (NCBI taxonomy): domain Eukaryota; kingdom Metazoa; phylum Arthropoda; class Insecta; order Coleoptera; family Elateridae; genus Agriotes; species Agriotes lineatus. The sequence continues at coordinate 107,143 of CALNHX010004896.1, read as the reverse complement.
AATTTTTGCCAACTGTACCGCTCCCGTTCGTGATAGCTGGAAAATACTGAGGCCCTACAAGCTTTGCCCCGGCCTTCGTTGCATTCTTTTAGAGCGATGGTAAGCACAGAGTTGGGGTGATTTATGTAACTGCAATACTAAGCTTAAATTTCAATCAGTAAATACATTGGAAAAGAAATGCCAGTATTAATAATTGAATTGAGTAAAGAAAGCAAAGGGCAAAGCTTGTTTTTTCACAGGGTTGAAGTTGACTTTCAAATTAATTAAATATTAGGTTTGTGCAGAATGATTGGCCGAGTCGAAAGAAATGAAAAGTCACAAAAAGGTTTGCGAAGTGCATGTCAATAAAGCGTAGATTTCAATATAGCTAAGCAGGGAAATTGTGAGCAATCTAAAAAAGGTATAGGAAGCCAGAAGAAAATAATAATACGTTGCAAAGAGCAAATAAGAAGTCAGGCAGCAAGACATAAAAAAGCAAGTGAAAAGCAGACAGAAGGAGATGGAAAAGCAATTATTAAGGAATGAACTCTATAAAATAATCACTTATAATACCATGAGTAGTCAAAGTTATGTCGACTATTTTTGCGGTGGTGTCACGAATGTCCATTGCGGTTTGGTACGATTAGGACGAGTGCGCTAGCACGAGTCCTAATCCCAAAGGGCAATGGACATGAGTAGTGATACCACCGCAAAAATAATCTACTTAACTTTGACTAAGAATGGTAGTCGAGGGACTATTTAATGAACCAAACTACTTTTTCAAATTAGTTTTCAGTAAATATAGCAACAAACTACGCAATTTCTATAGTAACAGAACACTAATATTGACTTTTTCCAATAAAAATCACATTTGTTTAAAACAGTCACTTGAATACCTTCTAGGAAGATATATCCACTGATATTTTTTTGATTGGCCAAGAAACGTCAGAATTCTGGATTTTCATTGGTCACTTTTTGACAGATGACAGGTGAATTGAATAGTCACGGGAGTGAAATAGAGCAGAGTAACTAATAAAACGTGTTTGTGGCGCAAAGAGACCTTTTAAAATTAAGAAATGGACAATATTTTAGTTATAAGAAATTTGTAAATTAATTTGTAATCAAATTCATTTTTATAATGTATTTAACTTGATCAAAACCAATTTCCGGTGGCTTGGTAACCATAGTAGTAGATTAGATTTTGTTTTTAATAACGGAAATAGGAGAACAAATGAATAATTAAATTAAGCTTGACATGTAGTTTTGTGCTCCACTTCAACTAAAGTTTTTATATAATAAATTAAAATATTTCGAGCTAAAAAGTGTATCATTGTGTTGACCAAGTGTTGAAGTTTATGTGGGAACGTTTGTGGGATTTTCCGCAACATAAAATTAAATTTTCACCGGGAGTACCTCCGACGATCATTGCCAGCCGATCACATCAGGATTCCGATAATGAATTCCGGCCAGAAATAGGTTTCAACGCCAGGGATTGCTACTGTGACGCATCAGGCAGGAGTGCAGCAGACCGACCAACAGCAAAAACACCGGAGGAAACCGATCCAGAAGATGATACCAGCTGGGGCCCCTTTCCGAACATCGCGAAGAACACAGCAAACTTTAAGGTACTATTTTAACCTAAAAGTAACAGTGTTAGGATAGGGAAATTTGTGTGCATACTAGACTTTGCTTATCAAGATTCAAGCATATCCTAGCATCCAGCGAAGGCGAAATTCAAATTATAAGCATTTGCCCAAATTTGAGGTTAGGCGAAGGTAAAACAATTGCGCAATTTAATCGGCGTCCCTTCTGAAGGTCAGTAACAAATTAAAGCCTGAAAACAAATGATAATAATAACCGCCAAAGCGCTACGATTTGAATAAATACCTCAGCGAATGTTCACAATTTTGATTATTTTAAAAGTCAACAACGCTGACTGCACGATACGAACCATTTTGTAGGTTTTGACATATTGCATACAATTAGTGATGGGCTTATTCGAATAAAAAAATAACCGGTTATCCGGTTATTAAAATAACCTGTGTAACTCGGTTTTCGTTCCAAGTATTCGGATGAAAAATAACCTCATCCTGATACGTACTACGTGCTGCGTCTCAGCGACCTGTGAGTGAAATTCTGTAAATAATACGTCATTCATAACTCATATAACCTTTTCTACGTATGTACTTGATTGACCCAAGTGAGGCTCGGGGCTGCTTGTTGATGTTATTAAGACATTTGAGACTCCCAGTCGACGAGTTAAATTTATGGGGCCGTTCCTATTAAAGATAACGTTCTGCTGAGTATGAGATTTGCCGAAGCTGTGTTGGTATTAATTTATAACGGCCTAAATTTTTGCTTCAAAACGCGGTTGATTATGCCTAATAAGGGGATAAACAGAAAACGAAATAAGATTTTCCAATATCGTAAAAGATTTATATTTAATTTTTAATAACGGAGCAGTCGGGACAAGAAGTGGATTTCGATGTTGAAAATTTTAAGTGTGCTTCCTTAGAACCGCGGAAGGCGTGAACGTAGATAAATTATGGATCCTAAAATATACCGGTATGATGTGCAAGCGAAAAGGGAATGGTGGCTACTAGAGAATGTCTAGGAACTAAAAATAGATTCAATAGATACTTTGTATTTGCATATTTATAGATTTTTTTATGATTAGTATTGATATAGCTATTCTCAATGGTTTAACTCCTTAGAAATCAAATAAAAATTATTTATACAATTATTATAATTAACGATTAACTAAGTTCCTCTGCTATTTGCAAGTTACGATGTCGATGCAGATGACGGTGAACCGCCAACCGGAAAACCGGCTGACTTAATCGAAACGAATCGAGAGCCAAAATTGATTCGAATGATTATTCAAATAATCAATCGGTTATTAATATGATTCGAATGCAAATAATTCGGTTATGAAAATTGTCCGGTTATGCCCATCACTACATATAATAACTACTGTGTATTTGTATTGGAACTAATTGAGGTGTACAGTGGCGCACCAGATCAAGTAAAAATTACAATCTATTAGGAATTCACACCTGGGAATAGAGTTAATTGTTCTACTGAGCTAGAGATAATAAATTGCAGATAAATAAAATACTTAAAGGCCATACTACCATTTATTTTGGATCAAGTAAATAAAAAATACAGGAGAGCATATTTTAATCAGTCTAAATTAATTTATAAACAACCCAAAGCGAATTAATAAACAAATAAGGAGCCATCTCAATATTTAATATTTTTTATATGTAATTAAGAGTGTTGGGTAAAACAGTACCAAGGAAAGTTGCTTTTTAGCGCATAAGGCAGCCATCGAAAGGTACTTAAATTTTATTTTGATAGTACATGCTATGTTTTATAGTACTTATTTCGCCGAAGGTCTATCGGTAAATTTCAGTTACAGTTTTCAAGTTAGATATTAGCTATTTTACCAATACCTGAGAGGCTGCACGTTAGTTAGGATGGGTTTTCGTTGATACCTGCGCTGTATAATGATTATAAACCTTGATACTATTAAACGCGCAATTCACTTTGTAGCTAAACTTCAGTATTTAATTTTGACAGTTTTATTGCTGATGCTTATTTCATTAACGTGTAATCCCAGGGTAGATTTGCATTTAGCTACCGAGTTTAACCTTTTATCTGTCCATTTTAAACCTATACCTCAGGTTATCTTGCATGGTTGCACCTGATTTACTGTTTAGCGTTTTTGAACGTTATTTGTTTGTCATAATTTATTGACTTATTTACTTGGTCGTTTCTTATTTGTTTTAATATACAGCTTTGTGTTAATCTTTGATACCTCACTTTAACCGGCACTTGCGCTGTTCTTTTTATTTGCACCTTTTTGATATATAATTAGTTTCCGCACTTGACTTGTATTTCTTGTTTTTTTTTTAGTTACCGCAACCCCTTCGTTTTTTTTAGTATGTTCTTCTAAGCTAGAGACCGTACACGGTAAGTGAGTGGTTTTTTGCCTGTGCCATAGTTGACGACTGGCGCTCGTTTGCTTCAATTTGTTTAATTGAATAACCTTAAGAATTATTGTCTGATCCTTACCCATGACTGCAATTGCTGAGAGTTTGTACTAGTTAGGGTTGTGTACGCTTTTTACTGAAGGCGGGGCAGAATGATTGACACATACTTTTATGATAATTTACTAAGTGATGCTTTTGTGTCATCAGAGGACGGCTGGCTCACATTGTTGTTGCTAGGCTTTAGCTTGTAGGTTTACTAATAGTTCAATTTGGTAGAATTATCGGGTTTTGTAACTACCTAGGTGAACAACTCAAACAAATTGTTTAGACAAAAAATTACTAAACAATACACAACAGTTTTGAATTATGTGTCGGAAAATGTTCCATCCTTACAACTTTTGCGATATGCTCACAGCCCAGGCTTACTAGATATACTCGGCGAGTTGTGGTCATAAGTCGGATCAGATAAATGGTTCTAACAACTACTAAATAAAAAGAAAATGGGCGTCAGTTGCCGTCTTGCGACAACGCTACCTGCAATAGAACCAGCAGTCTAAACAAATACATAATTCTAATCTACGAAAAACGATGGATCAAATAAAAGAAAATTTCGGAAGCAAAAACTGCAAAGTATCAAGGCTTTAATAAACGTTCCGAAAGATAGCGTTATGGACGTGAGTTTATAATCGGTTAAACACAAAGTACATATTTAAAGCAATTAAATTCAGTCACATTTAAAAATATTACATTCAGATTAACAACTCTGACTGAGTTACTGCTTTATTAGGTGCTTAAAAATGCTAATCCCTAATGTAAATCACGTTACGCAACGCTTACCATAGAGACCTCTCTAGAACGAAGCGCATTGAGAATTAAATAATAACATTATGGCTTAAATAAAATAAGCTTTTGCTGACAGACATGGTGCGCTACCAAATAAATGAAGTTCGTCTACTATTTTGACCATTAAAAACCAGTGCTATATGAATTCCAAAATACGTAAAATAACTAAATCGATAAGGAAGAAGAGGTTATTTAAATACAATTTATAAAGAAAGCAAAATTCGGAAGCAAGAAGTGAATGGTCACAATTATAAGTTTTATATTTATTTTCATTTATAATGGGACACCCTGTTGTCACTATAGACAACGTTTACTTGTTTCGCTTTTTCCATTCAACGTCGGTTATTTATCAATGTATCCTCGTATACATGTAGAAATATTTTATTTTATACGCCGACCTGACTCCATGTTCTTTACAAATATATAAGTTTTTCACAACGTAGTTCTATGGCAATCACTTTTCTCCGGTGTCGCCTCAGAACTTTCCATTTTTTGGCAATTTTACTTTCCTAAACAAATTAATGCCCGGTACAGCACCAGAAAGGACGCCCTAGAAAGGACGCCCTTGCAGGGCGCCCTCTGTTGACATTCGCCCCGTCGGTTTTCCCTTCAGCCCCTCTTAACTCTCAGCTGATGTAACAAAATGCGACAGGCTTTTATCGGCGTCGGGGGTCGGCGCGCCTCCGGAGGCCGAAATATTTGGTCGGCAGACATGAGCGGCGCAGGGAGGTCGGCAGGAAGGAGCAATTGCAGCCGCAAAAAGTATCACTCGCGCGCGCGGCGTTCGGCGTCGGACAATTAATGGTTTAATTGCATTACATTCCTCCAAAGGTATATCAGTTATCGGCAATTCGAGGTGTTCGGCTGTTCTCAAAAAGCGGCGAAGAATGCGTTTGCTCCTCGGCGTGGTGTGCGTGCTCGTGCCGATCGGCCTCGCGAGGTGCAGGCCCTCGGAGGTGGGGCCCCCCTCGGTGGGGCCCGCGAGGAAAGCGAGACTGGCTGGAGCAGTGAAAACGTCTCCGTCTTCCAAATCGGAGCCGGTGAGTAAACCGTCATTACAGCAATTGCGGCTCTGTGGCCGAGTGCACTAACACGGTTAAAAAAAGAAATGGAAATGTGTGTCAAGGAATATTTATGTCTTCGTACCCTAATTTTTTTCTGCATTTGGACGAGGCATTTCGTAACGGTTGTTACATAGTATTCAAATTCTATGTGACTCAGCGTTTGTTGATGTTTATGGCCGGGCCCAGTGTCAATGACAAGGACGGCTAATGTGTTGTTAATAGTTTCAGGCAAATCAGTGATTTTGATGTGCAAGTGCGTTGTCAAAATTTCGAAAATTACTTCAATATTATTGACGTAAATATACGTAGTGTGACGAAAATCTTGGACGACTTTGAGTATAAGTTTAATATTTTTGATGCTATTGTTCTAAGAGCAACTTGCAGAAACATTCAGTGCATAAACATAAATGGTCAAATTGCTTAATTATCAAAATCAAAATGATAGAATGATGGTGTGCATTAAAAATTCAAATTTTAGTAGAATTTAAAGAACTGGGAGTGAGAAACAGCAACAATAAGAATGTGGTAATTGCTATTTATAAATTGCTCCTTTATAATAGCCATTTTTTCACTTTGACGTCATTAAATGAAATAGCAAATATATTAAAAAATATTTAAATTTCGTTTTTTTCTAATAGCAAACCAACTGGAATAGTAATTTCCATACAAGATTACAAATTTTGTTCTCTGAAAATATTCGTAATGAATTTCATGTAAAATATCGGAAATTACTATAAGAAAATTTAGCAGAAATTAAGTGAGGTTATTTGGGAGCATTTTATCTGCAATGATACTGATGACTCTTTTAAACATAATTAAATGTAACCGAAAATTAAAAATGCAACAAAACATAAACAGTAAAAATTTCAAAAAAAAAAATCTTGGATTACACAAGAAAGCATTAATCGATTTATATCGTCAATGTTTTATATAAAACAATTAATCGTCAACCTAATAACAATATTATAAAACATTTTTACTTAATTTACAGAACCGCACACTCAACCTTCTTAAGTAGTTACAAACGAATTATTATAGGAAAAATATAATAAATTCAAGTAAACAACTTAGACAAACAAAGAACATTTCCAATGGATCTATTAATTAATATATCAACAATAAAACTAAATTACTGAATATTTCCCCAAATAATTTTCTATTAACATTGGATGTCACCGTGCAAGAAAAATGTGTCGAGTATAATGCTACTTTGCAATTGAAATGCTGAATATTGAAAAGAATTACTCGGCTTTTTAATCCTACCGATTTAAGGGAAGTAAAAGGCATAAGTAAAACTAATAAAAATAATTTATTATTGATGATGTTTCGATCTGTATTCACTTATAAAGAATCGGTGGTGATTTGGCACTCAAGCGCAGCTCAACGTATCACCGAAATAATTGTCGCCCAATATAATATTGGCAATATCATTAATTACAAACATAAGCAAGGCATTAGAAGAGCTAAGTAAAAAAAGGGCTTATTTACCTATATTAATATTTATCAACCCATCAATATGAATCTGCTAATGGTAAGAGTACTAGCGATACAATATCTATATTAGCGAAGCAGATTTACTTTTCCATAAATAAATCAATACCATGTTCTGCATTTGTTTAATTTTGAAAAAGCTTTTGACAAAAGACACATACTAGATATATTAGAAATTCCAATATCTACCTTCTATATATTTAAACTTATTTAGAGAGACGAATACAACTTGCTACAATTAACTGCTAAAAAAGGTCAACCAAAATGGTAACTTGTGGGTTCCTCAACGATCAGTGCTAACAGTAAATGGCAATGTCATATGCATATGACACAGTATCGTTTGTTGCGAGCTCCATTTGACAAAACGCAGTATAATGCCTTGCTGAAGTGGACATGGCTTAAACGCTATCTTGTTTAGCTACACATTTTTTTAACATTAAATTATTAAGAAACCAGGTTCGTGCCTTCCAGTATTTATTCACTTACACTACTAAAACAAACAAATTAAAAATGCGTGCAACACCTTGTGAATACATTAATTGCCGCTGTAAACACAGTGTATCAACAAAAACAATTAAATACTTAGACATTGCTGTTGACTGCTATCTTAGTAGGGGCAAACATATAAATACACTAGTGCTAGTACAATGTGAAAATTAATATATCTATTTAAAAAAAACTACAAAATATTCCTGTTGCGAGACTAATTATTTTCTATTTAGATTTGTTCAAGTCGATCTTGCGTTTGTGGGGTGCAGAAAATTATACTCAAAATAATATTTAAAAACTATTCACATACCCAAGTCATCTGTTGTGCGACAAAATTGCAGTCTGTAGCAAAGTTATGTTTATTAACAGCTTTAAAGCAATTATATATCAATAATCAATCATGGGTATAATAACGTTTGGTATACAGCCTGTTTAACACTTAGGTAAATTACTTCCTTATAAAGATAACTACTAATGATTAATTTAAATCAATGAATAAAAAGTGGTTTTTAGCTTTCCTTCGGCAAACACTCGAAGATATTTTCCAGTAAATGTGCATTTGACTAAATTATCTTTACTTCATTATTTTCGTGTGCTGTCCGCAGAACCGTAAAATAAAATAGTTAAAACGAAAACTATACACAAAATGTTTTCTAATTATTAGTGGATTAATGGAGTGCTTGAGGTTTATTTCGTTGCAAGTTAACTTTTAGAAACTTCGGAAAACGGAGTGGTATCTGAATCCATTAATTGTTTATTCGATATGTTCGCTTTTTCTTAATTTTTAAATTTTTATTTCAAAGTCGGATAGAACATGAAAAAGTAGAATAGGGGTGTCCGAAGGACCAACCTTCTAACTCGTAAGGAACATGGACAAAATGGCGATCAAATTTCGATATTTGCATTTCTCCATATGTGCATTTTTCCGGAATTTCTAAATTTTAACTTCAGATCTAGCTAGAAGATGAAAAAGTAGAGTAGGAATGTCTGAAGAACCACCCTCATATCTCGTAAACAACGAAGACGAAATGGTGGATAAATAAAAAAAACTTTTTGAGCAAAATTTAAAATACTGTCTGGTAATGCTAGGCTTAGAATTTTTAACAAATTGAATGTTTGTTTTGAAAACATAATTTTACTCTACGAGCATAGCGTGGTTCATAAACTTTGGAACAAATGCTTAAACTGTTTGTTAGCACCAGACGTTATTTAGTACAGTTTCCCTAATTATATTCATATATTGTAACGCTACGGGAGTATATTTGAGAGCTCGCCAGTTAGACCCAGTAAAGACGGCGTGCAGTCCTTTAGATGATGCAATTTCCTAATAACATGAGCGCCAACACATTTTTCAAAAACATAAATATACCTAGATAGATCAAGAACTTATAAATTCAGTTTGAATCGCATCAGACTATAATACAATATTTGAAATACAGAAGGTGGCAGTAATAAAATCAAACACTGAATGATATAAACACGGTCATTAGATTTATTAAACAGCGCTGCATATGATAACCAGTACAGAAATATTATAAATTTTGATTATGCGTTATCTACTTGAAAGTGAAACCACAATTTAATACTTTCGTAGCAGCGATTAGTACCTTATCCGGCAAATTCCTCGAATGCAATTGCTCGAAATCAATTGCTCGAAATCAATTGCTCGAAAATCAAATTGCTCGAATGTAACTTTTCTCGAAATACAAGTTCCTCGAACCGCAATTTCTCGAAAATGTTTTACTCGAATTTATGTGGTCTTAACATCTAGAAATTTATTTCGGCATTAAAGAGGGAGCAGAGTTTGAACAAATTACGGATAGAACAATATGTCAGCGGTCAACAACACACCATAAGTTGAAGAATATATCGTGATAATGCACAGAGATTTTTAAGATTAGTGAATATTATCGACATGACAGAAATATTTATGATTATTTCCGTGGAATAGTACATAACATATCATATTAAAAACATATATTTGGTTTTTATAATTTGTAACTTAATCACATACCTATACCTATTTTTTATTAATAAAGGTTATAATTTGTAATTTGTGTTTTTTTATATTTGATATTAACTGATTCGAGTGAAGGCTATTTTACAACTTTATTTTTTTCGAGCAACAGATAATCGAGAAATTGCTGTTCGAGAACCTTGCAATTCGAGCAAAGTCACATTCGAGCAATTGACTTTCGAGCAACTGATTTCGAGCAATTCGTTTTCGAGCAATTGCATTCGAGCAATTTACCTAGAACAGATTAGTACGATACCACTACACAAATAAATATGAAACCAATAAAATGGTCCATTATATATCAAATACGGCTACAGTTTATTTTACCAGGCTTGTGGTGTGAATATCATTAAACACAACCTATTAGGTTGAAGTATTTAACTGAGAGCCTTAGGCTTATGCCAGAGGTGATGGCTTTAAACGGACTCGAAACTGCGGTTTAAAGATGTAAAACGAATGATACCAAACAGCTTACAGCTGCGGCTGCAGGCAGTAAACGCAACAAGCGTCTTTTATGCAGCCCTCCGGGGATGATGCTCAAACTCGAACTAGGCTCTTCTGGTGCTGAAAGATCGCAAAAGCCCCGGGTGACGTTTGTAGAGAAATTCTTTAGCAACCGGAATCGTTGGAAAATTGTACCACGCAAGCGACTTCTTTATCCCTTAGGTGACGCTAAAAGCCCTAGATAAGAGTCAGTTCATTGTAATTACGTTATCACAGTTTTAAATTGGAGAAATTGCACTCACCCTATACAGGGTGTCCCTGAAAAGTGTGGAAAAAATTAACCACATATGCTAGAGCTCAAAATAAGCCGGTTTAACCCAAATTAGCTATATACAAGAGCCGGGTTTCATAGATCAGTGGTTAAGGATTCTGGCTACTGATCTAAGGGTCGAGAGTTCGATCCCCAATCTAGGTGAGGTTTTTAAAAAATAAAAAATGAGGATGAAAACCTCTACAGAATGCCATCATTCGGAAGTGATGTTAAGCCGTGGGTTCTATGTTACTACGATGTGTAGCATGTAAAAGATGCCTTGCTAGGGTTGGAACTCGTTAGTCTCGGCAAAATTTTAAGTAGGACTAAGGTACCTGGTACTTTGCATGCCTAAACTTTGAACACGGGGTTGGCGAAAACGGCCTATGAAGGCCTACTTGCTTGACATAAGTCTTCCCACAAATACTAGTACTACTGCTACCTATATACAAGAGTCCATTCCGGAGGAATTACAGCCATCTAAAGATGATGAAAAATGCTTTACTGTGTTTCCTGTATGAAAATAAAATAACAGGTAGGCTTTGAGAACACAATAATTTTATACGTTTAATTAAAACAATGCAATGAACAGTTTCAAATCCTACCTGTATTTTTAATTTCGTGCAGCAAATAACATCCGTAGAAGCCCTGGAATATTTGAGCGTATCAGAAACTCTTTACAGAGCGAGATACGCTTATGTATTAGTGAAAATGGAATCCAATTTTGAGCACAACCCAAACACTAATGCTGCGTGTACAAAACAACCGTGTTTCAATAGAGGAGTTTTTACACGGCCATGTATTATACACAAAATAAATTCTCATATTAATTACGCATTTGACATGTATCATGTTTATTAAAAGCTTTATCAAAATAGTATTGTTAGTTATAGAACAACAGAATCGCTTCAAAAGTAAATTGTCTATATTTTTTAAGATAGAGCAAAACATCGGACGAAAAAAGTTATCAACAAGGCCGCATAAGAAGTGATTGCCACCTATCTTTTATCTATATATGTATATAAAAATGAATGTTGATTTTTGTTTGTGCGTTCCTATACCATTCATCCGATTGAAATGAAACTTTGGTGAGTTGTGCACACACCCGCGGAGGTTTCTGAATTAATACAACCATTGTTTTCGGTGTATGAGAATTGACAGAATTCAATTCAATCAAATACAATCAGCGACATTTTAGTTCGTGTGTGACATAACAAGTGGTGTTGAGTGTGAAATTCCAATTGCCGGTCGACATTAGATAATAGATATCACACGCATTTTCATTGCTTTTCCCAAGTGAATTTGTAATAGTCGTCAGAAAGCATTACTTTCGCTGTCAAATCAATTATGCCACCCAAACGACAAGCGCTTGGTAGATCTACACCTCAAGCACTAAAGAAAAGGGCATCACGAGCTTCAGAAATAGACGAGCAACGGGAAGCAAGACTGGAAACCGTTCGAGTACGCACTGCTCGATCCAGGCGAATACTGCAACTGATTTAAATCTTGGTGCATTCCATTACGATGCTAATTATAATTACAGTCTTCATCCAAGTGTGGTTACTGAAATCTATATACAGTGGTTTCCTAAAGTAGTGGATAAATTCCTTAATAATTCAAGGCAAGGAATAACTTTTGGAAAAAATGCTGACACCCGTCGATTTTTATTTTTAGTTGCGCATTTTATCAAATAAAATCTATATATATATATATATATATATACAGGGTGATCTGCGTAGGAGGTCCGACGTCATCGATGTTTTTTTCCTTTTTTTATTACGGAATATGAAAGAACGCATTTTTGAATGTAGATTATACGACCAAAAATTAAGAAAGAAATTTAAAGATTGCTAAATAATATTTAATTTTAGGAAATACGATTGTACGTTTTTATCAATGACCGCAATCAATAGAAAGATCTCGGTCGTCTTGGCTACTGTCAGACAGACAACGGTGCACAATTTGAACATTTCATATTCCGTAATAAAAAAGGGGGTTGCCATTTAACAACACATCGATGACGTCATACCTGCTACGCGGGTCACCCTGTATGTATAGATTTTATTTGAAAAAAATACGCAAATAAAAATAAAAATCGACGGGCCCAGCATTTTTTCCAAAAGTTATTCCTTGAATTTTTAACGAATTTATCCACTACTTTACGAAAGCAATGTATATAACGATGAATATTTCTTTGTTTGTCCCGTATGCGTTCCTATACCATCCGATTGCGATGAAACTTTTGTGGGTTGTCGTGCGCATACCCGCGAAGGTTGTTGAATTAGTACAACCATTTTACAATAGGTGGCGCTGGGGTCGAAATATTTCAACAAATTGTATTTAAGGTCCGATTTGGCACATATTCAGAATATATGTTAGTTACGTGGAAAGACATATTTTTACAAAAAATGAACCCACCGGTGGCACTGGAGTCGAGATATTTACGAAAATGTGTATTTATGGTCTCATTTGGATCAAATTCAGAAGATGTTGTAACAAAAAAAGAGCCAACCTGCGTCTCCGTTACGCTAATAAATCTGTAACCACCAAAACGCAGATTGACTGATTCTTTATGAGCTAACCACACTTACCGTGCGGGCCGAACTAGCTCTTTTCGGCACTTTTTAGGTCGTGGATATGGAAATTAGTGGTGCAACCTGCAAGCAGCCCAGTAGGGCGCCAGGAATCAAAGCTATTATATATATAATTATCTAGACAAAAAGTTCTATCCCAAAGAATACTATAAGAGAGCTAAAAGCGAATAATTAATATGGGAATTGTAAAACTTGAAAGTCCATTATATCTGATTTAGTCTCAGCTCTCAAAATATAATGCTTAATTAAGCACACGATTTCTCGTTCAGCGAGCCGCTAGGCCGAGTTGCCAAAAGAAGAATGCGCCTAGGCCAAATTGCAAGATGCTGGGAAAGAGAAGGTAACAAAAGTGCTGCGCTCGGAAGATAGTGAGCTGAGATTCAGGCAGGTATAAAAATGAACGAAACTGGGAAATTGAACAATTCGAAATGCAAACTGATTACTACTTGAATTAAATATACAGGTTAAGGCTGAAATAATTATGTAAATGGAGAAAACAATTAAGCGGCACGAAAAATGGTTTCAATGTGTGCAAAAAAAACTAATTATTTTTGTTCAGAACAACGTTTGCCGGGTCAGCTAGTTTTTTTGCTGAAAACTTAAATAATTTCTCGCTATAATAAGCAAGTAGATAAAATTATTTTCCAGTATGTCTAGATCGTCTCAATATCGCAAGGGGTACGAGATTGAGATTCGACTAACTTAGACAAAATTTTCGAAAATCCTTTTTTCTTTTATAACTGTTGTGTGTGAAGAGATACGAGTACGTCAATTTTTTTTAATAACGTACCTTTTTATTTAGTTTACGAATATTATATTCGATGTTCGATTTATGTCTTTAGTTGCCATATCAAGATTCGATTATTCTAAGCTTCATATGTTTATTATTAATAGCAATAATAGTTATTTATGGTATAAGGGTGTTGTAGGTTCTAGGCCGAGAAGGGTTATTTCTCGAGTGAATTATTTGTAATAACACCCGCATGCCTTAGAAAATGTTATCTAACAACTCAATAAATATCTAAAAAAACATAAATTTTGTATTGATAGCCGTGAAAAGTCAGAGTGACAATTTGGAATGTACCGAGAGATTCGTTATACTTTTGGCAGTACTGAAGTTTATCTGCAAATACTGTGAGGGCAAGTAACTTGCCATCTAGGATATAAACGAACTTGATGCCTGGCATCTCTTTTGGCATGCGTATTTTGTGTGAACTAAACCCCCTGCTGTTAAGCCTTGAAAAATGCATTAGTTACATGAACTGCACCTTCTGCAAAAGACTTTCAAATTTATTGCATTGACGTTAATCGTTTGACCTACAGTGTTTTCGGATTTTCAGAAATTTGTTGAGATGCTGTTCTTGGTTTTGAAAATACTTAAATTCAATTTTCTCGCTGGGCCATCAGCTCACATAGGTATCTTTCTTTCTATCTAAGTAAATTATGACAGTTTATAAAAACAAATTTGCAAAAAACAACACTTCTTATTTGTTTTATATAACTTTGTCACTTCTTAATGGATCTACCCTTTAAGATTGCCACTTTTCTACTAATTATTCTTCACCATTGATGTCCATCAGCCACCTAGTTTCATAATTCTGACTTGACCTATAGTATTCTCACCAATATCACCCAACAACTTCCTCTTGTTCCTAATTCGTCAGCAAACAGCACCATCTCGTTCTTCCAAAATGTTAACTATAAGTGCCTTACCAGTTCATTTCCAAATAGCTCCTTGTAATTCTCCATGACACTTTATCAAACAAATCCCTCTTCTTCTAAGTATATCAGTAAACTGCTTCCTCGCATACTTTGAAAAAATATCATCTGCAACCTTTTTCTGCTTCTCAAAATTTCCTTTCGGTTAGTATGAAATGACGGTTTACATATTTTCGCCGTTATTTATATTCTACAATTTATACAGGGTGAGTTTTTTTTTCATTATCACTATAGGGATCTCGGAAACCGTGAAAGATAGAAGGTTGGTTAAATGGAGAAAGAATTGCAGTTTTATGATCTTATTCGAGATGTGCTTTTGTTTCTTTGAAAAAATTCAAGGCCTACTAGATACAAGCAAAATATTAAAATTACTTAATTTCTTAAAGTCGGTCTAGCGCCGTTATTATTGAAAATAGAAAAAAATAATAAGAATAAAAGTTTTAGCTATTTTTACGTTGTTTATCTTACACTTATTAGTTTTCTTCTAGCTTTCACAGTTTTTGAGTTATAACATTAACAGCCAGTCTTATAAAGGCCACTAATCTGACGTTAACTTTAATTCGCTGTTAAAATAAACAAAAACCCATCAAAATTTGTTTACTAATGAATAAAATGTCATAAGCACTAACGTTTTGATGCGCTTTTGTTTATTTTAACAGCGAATTAAAGTTAACGTCAGATTAGTGGTCTTTATAAGACTGGCTGTAAGTTACATTTCTTTAAATATCAATCATAGTTGGCTTATACATTTCTAAAAAGAGCATATCTCGTTTGCTAAATGGAGAAAGAATTGCAGTTTTATGAGCTTATTCAAAGCGGGCTTTTGTTTCTTTTAAAACATCCAAGGCCTACTAGATATAAGCAAAATATTAAAATTACTTAATCTTTTAAAGCCTGTCTAGCGCCGTTATTATTGAAAATAGAAAAAATAATAAGAATAAAAGTTTTAGCTATTTTTAGGGAGTTTATCTTACACTTATTAATTTCCTTCTAGCTTTCATAGTTTTTGTTTTCGTCATTTTCTTATTACGAAAATTATTATAAAAGAATTATTTGTCAAAATAGGTATAACAAACCTTATGTCATTTTAAGCTGAAAAGTGAGCTCTTTTTAGAAATGCTTAAGTCAACTATGATTGCTATTTAAAAAAATGTAACTTAATGTTATAACTCAAAAACTATGAAAGCTAGAAGAAAACTAATAAGTGTAGATAAACACCGTAAAAATAGCTAAAACTTTTATTCTTAATATTTTTTTTATTTTCAATAATTACGGTGCTAGACCGACTTTAAGAAATTAAGTAATTTTAATATTTTGCTTGTATCTAGTAGGCCTTGGATTTTTTCAAAGAAACAAAAGCACATCTCGAATAAGCTCATAAAACTGCAATTCTTTCTCCATTTAACCAACCTTCTATCTTTCACGGTTTCCGAGATCCCTATAGTGACAATGAAAAAAAAATTCACCCTGTATATAATTATCTAATAATGTACTTATTAGATACTAAATAATTTATATTGCAAAAATATTTCCTTTTACCTTTTTCGAATTATATTTTTTGGATCATTATTATTTTTATTCTCTTTGCATTCCTTAGTTACGCGAATATAATTTTGTTTACATGGTTACATTCTTAAAAATGTTACTATTATACTTTATTTGAATATTTACAAAATATAATTGACATAAATATTTCCTTCTTGAATTTAAACCATCATTTTTAAGTTGGAACATAAAATTAATGGTTTATAATCAAATTAATTGTACATTAATCTTCAATTCGATCCTTAGCTAAACTGTACTAATCACATAACAGTTTGTGATTTCTAATTTTGATAATGCATATTTTATATCCAATTTATTCAACTATTTTCTTAGGCAGGTTGATAAAAAGGTGTTATATTATAGAAAAGAAAATTATTGTTTTCATAGCATCGAAACAAAAAAGCACTGAACATTTTGAATCGTTTTAAAATACGGTGGTGAACTATTGAATAACTTTTGCTATAATTATTTTTTAATTATAGCAATAATGAAAGGCTTATATTCATTGTAAATTGTTAATAGGTTACACTCGTATGGCTTTTATTTGTACCCAAACAAAGCTTGTCGTCAGCTTGATTTTAAATAAAAATAAACGCTATTTAAGGATGTTAAATTAGAGGTATAATTATATATTTTTTCAAAATCTGAAATAGCGTCGTTAGAACAAATATCTTTTAAAGTAATCGAGTAAATTAAGCTTCCGCATTTTTTAACTGAATTGATTTTACTTCCTTACGTTGCAGTGTATTGAGTTTAAAAGTTTTTCAACATATATTTCTTTATTAAAAAAATTCGAATATAGATTTAGTAAAAAGTAATTTCATGGGTTTATTTTTTTCTGTAGAATTTTGTCTAACTTAAAAAGTAAAGGTTTTTTACTCTTGAGCCGTTTTCAATTTTAGACTTGATATTTGGGGGAAGCTCTTATATTTTTAAACATGCATCACACTGTCTATAATTAACCTTATTATGATTGACAAACTACTCGCAGGAATGGAGACCTCTTTCAAAGTGCCTGTCTTTTTAAATCATTTTTATAGTATTTTAGTTTTTCATTAACAATTTTCGTTTATATTTTTGCATTATACCACAGAATGGACCTTTTCGTGAAACTGAACTTGTTGATTAAGGCATTTTTGTGGAGTGTAATAAAAGGTGAAAATGACAAGCATCCTATAATGTAATTTTAAGCAGTTTTAAGCAGATCAGTTTGATTTATAAGTGCATTGTTGATCTAAAACGCCATGAAAACGGAACAAACGGAATACAATCGAATTTGTATTTAACGATATCCTTAAATCATAATAGGAAGTAAGTACCTATAAGTGTGCTAGACGAAAGTGTTTTTATTTTTATACATAGTGTGACTAACAAAGTTTACAACAAATGAAAAATACTCAAATATTATTGTGGTAGAATCAGAATCGGCACAAGAGTGAATCCTTATGTTTTAAGAAAGGCTAAAGATTTAGAAAAAATAGTGATCAGTCTAACATACTACAATTAAATAAACGACAACTGAAAATGTTATGGGTCATTTAAAAATACTGTGTAAAATTTTCTAATTCGACCAATAATTAAATAACTATTAACCGACTACTACCTAGCTCGTTACTCCCAATTTGTAAAAATGGGCATTTAAAAGATCGTTTGTCGAATTTAAATGCTGCATTATGAGGAAGAACGTTAAATAAGTAGTTGCTTTTAACGCTTCAGTGTAAAAGCTAGCAACATGAGTTCCCTTCATTATTAATTTTGGAAACTGTTAATATAACCAACTTCAACTGTTGAATTGATTAACAAATTATATAAATTTATGTAACTGTAACTGAATAAACTACTAGAAATAATTTAATAATTTAAATATCTTTCTTACGAATCTTCAGCAATTGTAGTTGAAAATTTAGTATTTGAAACACCTAAAATAATATTGGTAACATTGATATCATAAATGACTATTATTTATATAAACATGTAGTATTTTTAAACGCCAACACGTTTTCAATAAAAATAAATTATATTCTAAGCTTTCAATTGGTATTCTGGAATGACGCATTAAAAGCTTTTTTTAAAGTGAATTTACCACGCATACTTATGAAAATGCGTCGAGTATTCAAAAGTTTCCAATCGAACATATTAGTTTATACGGTAGCTATTGAGACAAACGGTAAAAAATAGTTTTTCTACAACCGTTTTAAAAGTCATTACTTTTAATGTCAAAATGTGTCATTGAAGTTGACGTTTTCTTACTAATACAAAAAGTATCTGTAGCTAGGCAACACTTAGTTTTTCGGATTCATAGCTATTTCTATACCAAGGCACTGAAATTAAACTCTTTATCACGAACGTTGATTTAGCTGCAGAGGCCCGTAGTTCCAAGGCAAATAAATCATATGAGGAATAAAAAAGAACTTCAGTACCGAGGGGTACATCATGTTTTTTTTATTGAAAAATCGTGAAATTGCAACATTTTAACCAATTTTTGCAGGTTATGTTGACGTCCGTTGACGTTTATCTGCCACCCCGCCGCCTACAAAAAGTCCTAAAACAATGGATTACTTCACTGCCGATTTCTCGTATATTAATTCCAATTTCGACGTTCTTCACTGCCGATTTAAAAAAGTACTTTTACTTCCTTTGAACTGAAAGTAGGTTCGACCTGGTCGTCTATGGTTGAAGTTGACCTAATGCTTTTTAAATGACAAACGTCAATGTTTTATACTTTGATTGGTAGCAGAAAAAATAGTAGTGACTCTGCATCGCCCGCAATTTTTGCATTCGCTCGGCTACGCTACGCTTTGCCTCGCAAATAAAACTCCACTTTTTATTGCCAATAAAAGAATATACTATTTCATATATGTGGATATTTAAAGTTTTTTTTACTGTAATCTGTGTATTATGCAAGTTTTGGTGGATCTAATCGACGCCTTCAGTTTTCTAACTATGCTCCTTTATTTCGTAATAATATTTTGCTAAAACTATTAATTAAAAAAATGACCATATATGTAGATTTTCTTAACCACGCTGTATATTACCTTTGTACGATTTCATTAGCTGCTCGAAAGAATTCCTGTTAGCGCATTGTCTTTATTTGTTAAACCTTTGTGAACTCGTTTGCCCACTAATATTCTTAATAGTATTTCAATATTTCCACTTGAACAATTGCGTATTATAGTGCAGCACCAACCTTCTCTTAAAAATTACAATTAAAAATCTAACAAAAAAATTAGCTTTCACCACATATGTAAACAAGCATAATAAAACTCGATGAATTATAAAGACGTGATAAGCGGTTTAACAGTTTTAAGCAGATCAGTGACTTTGATTTATAACTGCATTGTCTCTTATCTAAACACCAATGGAAGCGGAAAAAGAAGAATGCAGTTAATTTCTATTTAATAACGGTTTTAAATCATGAAAACAATCCAATAAAGAAATAAACAGTTTTTAATTTTTCACACAGTGTGGTCACAAAGTATTGTGTTAAATCAGAATCGGCTCAATGACCAATCATTAGTTTGCAGGACAGGCCAAAGTTTATATGAAAAAAGTATCTCCCGTGTAAATTAAAATTGTTAGTGTAAGACTTTGAGGATACGCTATTCGACTATAAGAAAGAATAATTAAATTATTCATAGTAATTTATTATACAAAACGATAAAGTTAAATTTTATCCATAAGTGAATCGTTTAACGTCGAGACGAAGTCGAGACGTTAATGATTCAAGAGTGGATAGTAATAACTTTATCGTCGTAATCTCTGAAACTTCTTTGTGGCGTTATTAATATTTTCGTATTTAATATTTTAATTTGCAGAGTGGCGAAATACCAAATAATAATATGAATTATGAATTCACGCCACAAAGAAGTTTCAGAGATTATCTTAATCAAAGGTATGGGCCTAACATAACTAGTAACTTCGAAGTTGGGAAAACCTCTACAAGAACTGGCACACTCTGAAAATAGTATAACTTTCCTATGTCGTTGTAGAAATAGCTGTATTATTCAAAAGGGTTTAGACTCAAAGCACCTTATGTAAGTGCTCGTTCTAGTAATATCATGAAAGAGCGAGTGAAGCTCTAGTTAGAGATAGAATACAATTTCACAGACATAACAAAGGGATACTATTTTCTGACATAAACAAACTGGAACAGGTGATGCAAAGGGATGTACGGGAAGACGATTCAATCGTATGTACAACCCGATTAATAATACCTACATCAAATACACACAGAGCAAAAACGTACACATTTAAAAAAGTACCAACACCTCATACAAGAAAAACACACAATTGAACTAAATACACAAAAGAACAGTGACACTTTTTTAAATAAAACTGTAGTTAATCTGTCTTCTAAAGAACTAAACGCCACTGACAAATTAGTTCTTGGCAAAGGACTCAACTAGGCAGTGGGCGCCAAAACGAATTAATAAACTTGATTTAGTTACAGCTATAGAAGAGACTTGTCAAAACTTCAGAAGACATTAGACAGGAATACAGAATTAGAAACAAAATCATACTAGAACGACCTTACACAATCAGACAAAATATATCCAAACAAGAAAAACATCACTACACACACTAAAAACCGATAACACAATTAAAATTCTACCTGCAGACAAAGGCAACGCCACAGTAGTACTTGACACAACCACATACAACGAAAAACTATTAACATTAATTAGTGAGGGACAATACACTAAACTAAATAAAGATCCAACACATACAATAGAAACAAAAATATACAGAACACTTTACAAACACAGAGAACAATTTACAGATTTTGTAAGACGTACATTAACACCACACTACAGTAAACCCCCACATTTTTATGGATTACCAAAGATACACAAACCAAATGTACCACTTAGGCAATAGTTAGTTCTATAGGTTCTCCTTGTCACAGTTTAGCTAAATATTTACTTAAAATACTGAGTCCTATATCAGGAATACAGACACGTATATAAAGAACACGCCCCATTACCTTGAAAAACTTAAAGAAGCAAACATAAACACACAGCACTTAATGGTTAGTATCGATGTAGTTAATCTCTTCACTAATGTTCCAGTAGACAAAACACTCAACATCATTAAACATAGGCTACAAAACGATAACACATTACATTTATATCCTAGTCTGACGTAGCCAATGTTTATCCTCTGTAAATCAAAAGGCTTTAAATAAATAAATACATACATACATACATACATACATACATACACGAACAACATTAAACGTTGGTACCATTATGGAACTTTTAACACTATGCATTAAAACGACATACTTTCAACTAAACAATGAATTTTACCAACAAGATTTCGGGATGGCAATGGGTTCACCTTTATCTCCCATTGTTAGTAACATTTTTATGGAAGACTTTAAACAACATGTCCACACGTACACCAACAAACCAGTAGTTTGGTGGAGATATGTCGATGATGTTTTTGCAATTTGGCCTCATGATATGGATGAGGTGGACAAATTTCTTGAACATATTAACAGTAAAGAAACCTCCATCAAATTCACATTAGAAACAGAGCAAAACAATCAGTTACCCTTTCTTGATACACTAATCACATGCACAATAAATACTTTTGAAACATCAGTATACCGTAAGAAAACCAATACTAATAGGTACATACATTTTAATTCTAACCATCACAAAAACATAAAGACAGGCGTTGTAAAAAGTCTCTACGACAGAGCCAAAGTTGTTTGCTCTAATGATAAAATTTTCAAAAAAGAGAAAGAATTTATTATTAATGTTTTACAAAATAATGGCTATCCAGAGACTCTTGTTCGGATACAAAATAATGGCTATCCAGAGACTCTTGTTCGGAACGTTTTCAATACACGAAGCAATGTCACACGAGTACAAAGAAATGACACTCAAAAATATAATACTCTAACTATACCATATATTCCAGGCATATCTGACAAAATTAGACGAATTGGAAATAGATTCAATGTTAGGACGGTATTCAAAACGATGAATACTTTACGGTCAGTTCTTACAAAAACTAAACCGTTCAACGAAGAACAACATTCAAGGAATTTTATATATAGTATTCCCTGTGAATGCGGGAAATATTATATCGGTGAAACATCCAGACCTTTAGCAGTAAGAGTTAAAGAACATTAAAATATGATGAAAACGTATCAATTCAATAAGTCTAAGCTGGCAGAACATGCTTGGGATGAAAACCATAAAATACAATGGCACAGCACAAAGATCTTGTCTAAAGAATCGATGTCAACTAGGCGAAAAATTAAGGAAACAGCATATATTTTACTTAACGAAGAAAAATGCGTGTCGTCTTTCTCAATATTTTTAGACAATAGTTGGCTATCGATTCTTAAAGATGAGATCAAGTAGGTATAGATATCAGCAAACGTCAATGTCAAAAAATTCATTGGAGGTTAGTCGTTTTTCCTTCCAGTGAAAAAAGATAAGTTTCTTGTTCGTTTTAATTGTTATTCGTTGATAACGAGGGCAGATTGTCCCTCGAAACGTTCGTTATTAATATTTTCGTTATTTAATATTTTAATTTGCAGAGTGGCGAAATACCCAAATAAGAATATGAATTTATCGTCGTGTATAATACATTTTTTTTCAATAGCAAGAACTTCAACAATTTCAAAAGAAAATAAGGAGAGTCAATCACATTTTAAAATCTCAGTAGCTAGATTGGGTTGCTAGGATAATACGAAGCTGTAATATTTAATTTAAATAAAAGTTAGAAAATTAAATTACTTTATCTACGACAGTGTGTAAAATTGTCTTTTAGTTGGCAGTTTTAAGTTTTTAAAACGTATTTAAAAGATTTCATTAGGCACGTTGTGAGTAGCAATGTGTTTTAAAATTTTTTAAAACACGCGAAATTACGTCCGGTTGCTGGTAATCCTAATTTACATTTATTTTTTTTCATATCTACCGTGTTTTCTAGATTCTATCGTATATAAAATATTGTACGATACACATGCGTAAAGCATCTTTAGTCACTCGCGGGGCTTAAAAGGCTTGCTCACTCGCGTTTTAACTCTACCCCTCTCGTGCCTAAAGAGTAACTTTACGCACTTCTATCGTAAATTACTATTATCTACCCTTGATGTTAAAGTGCTACTTTATCTACTTTAAAGTAACACTTGACCTTTTGTTTTGAGTCGATTAAAGCACACTTGAACATTTGATATAGAAAAATATAAATTATTCTGGCTTGGATAGTTATTTAAGTTTGTTATTTTTAATTACGGGTAGTTGCCAAATATTTTTTCGTCCAATAGCTTTTATAGCCAATTCAGCATTCTAATTTAGTTGAATACAAACTAGCTAAGAAGCACTAATTAACAAGATGAGAAAGTGCAAGCACCTTATCGGTACGTGCGTCGGCACAATGCTAAGATGAAGTGATTTTTGCCATCCGCCACATTAATGTCTTCGTGGTGTGGGGGCAGAAAACGCCTATAATGTGGCATATTACATTTAAATGTGACAATGAATAAACATTTTTATCCGAATCCTTTAATAATAATAAAAACGCATTGGGTACCCAGTTTAGAACTCGCCACTTTAAGCTCAGCAGCCCAACTGTGTACTCGTTACACTACCGCGTTGTGTAGTTACGCGACTGCTTAACGGTATTATGAATACAAATTGAAAAACAGAAAAAAAACGACCAATCTGGCTCAAAAGCTTTTCAGTTCTTTAATATTCCAAACAAGATGGCGAGGAAATCATTCTGATAAGATATGTCGTTCTCGAGATAGCGTGTTTACATTCATTCCGCGGGACACCGTCATTAAAATGCATTTTCTGACTTTCCTGTAACGCCAAAACGGTAGCTGTCTTCACACAAGTTATGCAGTGTAATGAAATCTTTCATATAATTTCGGATTAGTTACGATTATTTAGGCGGTTGCAGCAAAAATTTCAAATTAGTAAAAAAAATCATAATGATAATTTATTGTGCCAATTGCAGAACAGTAATTCCATTTACAAGTGTTCGAACCCGAAACTAAAATTAAAATGCGTAATTTTACTGGCACTGTATGCTAATACTGTAATACCTTGCTTCAATAGCTTTTCTGTACAACTGTCAGAAAAGTGACCGTTTTTATGGGTTCTGGGATCATAAGTAGATAATTTTTTAACAGATGTATTTTAAGTGTGTATTATACTATGTACGTGCACGAAATTCAAACATTTGTTTTATAAATAACTAATTCTTACAACGTATGTTAAAAACTGATCCTTTAAAGGTAGTTTATCAAATTAAAAGTGGTACAATTATACCATGCGTGAACTTTAGAAAGTTTAATACAATTAACACACAATTTTCAACTGCTTAATTAGTTTGCAAAGCGGCTAGATTTTGTATTGTTCTAAGTAAATAAGTTAACTGAAAAACTATCAAAATTAGTTTAAATGTGTAAATATGCCGTATTTTCATTCAAAGTGTTACGATATAATCGCGTGGCTACGATACGACATTAACTAGGTAATTGACTAGCTCGTAAAATGACTCAAATCGAGAAAGAATTACACCGGTCCACTGCCCCAACCCGTAACAAAAAGGGTTGCCGGCTTCACACAGGGAGATGGGGATGGGGGGGGGGTCCAAAACGAGACTAATCAGGGCAACGGCCTATTAAAAGAAAAGCAGATGTTAAATGCCAGGGCGCCGCCACTTTTCTAAAAGGGGAAATGCACAAGTGAGCCCACTGAGAAAAGCAAATGGGTACATCTTCTAATTTCAACTTTGGCAGTGCTTGGTCTACGAAACCACGAACAACAGCGTTGAACTTACCTTACGGGAAAATTCCTTGGCAGCTTTCTAAACCCCTTTTAGAAAAGACACGTAAACATCAAAGAGAAAACCACAGCTAAATGAAAAATGGACTATATTAAAAATATGTAAGTAAACATTTGCTTAGTAATTAATGTAACGAATCGGATTAGTAAGGCGTTAAGTTGCGTGATGTTTAAACTAGATAAACTTTACTCAAAAACAATCAAACTTGACGGTAAACAAATAAATGTGGCTCAAAACCGGTAGGTAATTACTTTAATCGCAACTACGTTAGGCTAAGAATAAACATTAAAACTGACGGTAAATGTTTAATTGAGCGTACTGACAGCTACAACAGTTCAAACGGTCAGTTCTAAATTGTCAGACGCATTACGCAAAATGCCGACACTTCAATAAATCACTTCTTTCACTGTAATCTATGCACTCTAAAACTATTACAAAGAGGCGGCATCTTAAGGAGTCCAGATTGCTGCAACTCGATGCTCAACGAATCTGGAGGTTGTTTGTTTCCAATTTAACTGCCCAAAAACGCTTGAAGAAACTGCGGAGCAGCACATAAGTGCTGTCGACGAAGGGGTCGGGACGACGTTACATCCCTAAAGAGGGTAGCATAAAGTCCGTAACAACATGGCAAGAATTCGAGAAGATAAACAAAACTTTATTATGCCCAATTAGCCCCAACAGAGATTCCCAATTAGATAATCCGTCCACAAGCGTTAATCAAAGTTGCCAACTCCGCGGTACTGGAATTTCTTGACTAAGAATGGCACTAACAAACGTCACTTATCGACCCCAAGTCCGACCGTCAACAACCACATGCAGTTCATTTATTCGCGACCATAACGCGGCCTGATTCCAAACACAAGGAAAGACACCTTGGAACGCGCCACTGCGTAAACGATATACACATATAGTTTAATGACGACACTACGCGAAAACCATTAATTACAACACATTAATTACGACACCCCGGCGAATGCTCGAAGGCCTCGGGCCGAGGCGAAAACACAGCCCGAAAACAACTTGTTGCCTTGTTCAAAGCTCGCGTTAGAATCCTACAAGAAGCTCCAAGCCACGCGACCGAAGTCAGGAGGAGACGCGCATTTCGCGCCAAAACTGCATCATCCGATTTACACATGTTCCAACGTCTGGCCTGCGGCCAGAGGAGGCGGGATAAATCCGTTCGCTCCCTCTCTTTCCTGCTCACACAACTGTCTCTTTTTAGCGACGTATTTTATGTCCCAAAACGGATCGATTAAAAGACACGTGCGTTAAACTGCTGCTGAGGAATTCTTGTGCACCGGTACATGTTTAGGAATGCTCCTTTAAATGCGGAATTTTAAATTCAGAAACGA
This sequence comes from Agriotes lineatus, assembly GCA_940337035.1. Lineage (NCBI taxonomy): Eukaryota > Metazoa > Arthropoda > Insecta > Coleoptera > Elateridae > Agriotes > Agriotes lineatus. Next base: position 80,487 of record CALNHX010004896.1, on the reverse strand, counting down.
GAAAATGCAACAAATTAGAACTGAAGTCGTAAAAATGGAAACTGTCCTCACTATATATATTTATATATTGTAATTACATATCGGAAAATAAATAAATTACTGCATCGCATTTTGTATGGTAATGTACTACATTTCTACATTCAAAACCGTTGAGTAAAGTGGTTAATTTGCACCGTAGCAAACACCACGGCGTAGCAAAGGCGATTCGTTTCACGTTTAGCAATACTGGAGTATTGTTGGTGACACTGTCAGTCTATATCATATTCGAAGTTAGCAGGTTAGGTGCTGCGTCAGTCTTTGTCAGGGCTGGCGTAAAAGCTAACCTTCTAACCTTGTATTTTACATTGACTTACAATGTGTTTTATTACATCAAAACAAGTTCTGCTCGAATTGGTTATGATTTGACATTTAATGTAATTTTTATTAAAAATTAATATTTCACATATCCGTTAGAAAAGTGGTTTTACTGAACTCATATGGCTGTTTATGTACTCGCTGATGGTTGTACTCACACCAGCCATGCATATTCAGTAAAACATCAGTTTTCTAAACCAGTTGCGTGATATACAATTACTCTGATTTACTAGAAAAAAAAATTAGCTAGTTTTCAAGAGGTAATTAGTGACCTAAGCAATATAGTAATTAACTAATGACAATAAAAATTATTTTAAAAATATGTATTGTAGTGCGAATACGAAGACAATATTTTGATGCAGGATTTAAAAAAATTGTGTTCATGTGTTCATAAAGAAATTATATATGTCAACAGCAAGCTTTAGAGACAGCAAACTTTAGAATTTCCATAGCAGATTATAATATAAACTTATTACAACAACACTAATGACAGTTAATGAATTATAAAGCTTTGCTGTTTACATTACAAAACTAGTAATCGAAATATGGCTAAATTTATTGAAATACAATTTTCTTTGATGAATAATTTGTGCAATATTTTCTCCTATTCATTATTTAATCCTGGTGCAAAAATAAATTATGAAAAATATGAATTTCACCTCTGATATCCTTAAGTTTTTTACATCTTTATAATGGAAACTCGAATTACCGTTTGATCAAATGTCCATTATACATTTTCCATATATTATATTATTTTGCAGAAATAGCAATAAGACATTAAAATTCCTAAGATTTTGTAATTGCGAATGGCAATTAGCTTATACAAATTAATGAATTGAAGTTGTACCTATGTATGTTAATAAAATCATTATTTCATTAATGCCCATTACACAATGCGCGAAACCTAAATTTAATTTAATCGGATTTTACCAGTTGCTTGTTTTAAACTAGTAGATGTTGTGAAGTGTTTCTATATTTTAATAGTAGATGTGAAAAGCAGGGGATTTAAATATTAAATCACTGAAATGAAACAAGTTGAATTTAATTGAGAAAATCGAATGCTTATTTTGGTGTATCCTTGATGTTTAACATTACCGATTTCATTCCGTCCTCGAGTTTACAGTGAATATAAGAAAATAGTCAAGTTTGGTTTGATCAAATTTATAATCTACACTGGGAGATTTATTGTTTTCTATATAAAGTAAAAATACCACTAGCAGTATTAAGATGCAGTAGACCAGGCACATTCTCTAAACATTCACATGTTGTTAGAGCTTCGAATTGCAAAGATGTTCTGCTATTTACAGTTCGAAGAACAACGTATCAGGTGAAATATTTTAAATACCAACCTTGGGTTTATTAAAATTTAATGACTGCTTTTATTTATCAAGCTTAATAATTATTACAAAACTGCGTCTCATCCCCAGTTAGTATTTGGACATCTGAACTTGAGATTTGAAGTTTCGAATAGCAATCGTTAGCAAAGTACAAGTACAAAAATGTCTTATACGACGCTGTCGTTGGAAATTTTATTACTTTATAACACTAGCAACATAAAGTGCAAGTAGATGCGACGAAATTAAGTTATCAAAATTGACCAAAACCGAAAAGAACATTAGATTTGGTATTGGGTAATAAAATATACGAAACACGAAACCCGTTGGCAAGAACCATTTTTAAAGGTGGGTGTTTATAGGTTTAATGATTTTCTTAACATTTTTGTGCCATTAATGAAATAGTTTTCTATAATTAAAATATTATTTAAACTTTAAGAAATTGTTTTTAATTTTTAAATATTTATGTAATTGAAAGTATGAATATTATTTATAATTTACCTATCCTACGCACGCACACATATAATTGTATATGTGGTTTTGTCCGTCAATAACATACATAAAATTATCATTCAAAGTCAAAGTAACTCGAAAACAACCAAAGTACAAGGCATCGTATAAAATATTGCCAGTGTGTACGATTTTCACTGTAAAGCATAACTTTCTCTATGCTTGTAAAATACTAGCTAATAAACAATAGTTTGAGAAGCCAAAGCATTCGGCTTATGCTTTATGTCCGACGTCACAAATAGCTCAGATATAAGTATCTATACAAGCATAGGCGTTATATTCTCGTTTAATGATCCTGAAATGTGCTTTGTAGAGCGAATTGTGTTAATACGAGGGTAGTACCGTAAATTTCTGCAATTTGTAACCAAAAACTATTTTTATTTTTGGTTTTCAAAGTATTCATCCTTAAACTCTATTAATTTACGCATTCGATAAAATCAATTTCAAAACATAAGTTTCAATCTTCACTCAAGAAGCAAGCTTTTTTAAGCAACCCACGTCATCTTCGGGAGTTCCAAATCGTACACCACAATTTATTCTTTAATCGAGGAAATAGAAATGAAGAGGAAGGGGCTGGATCTTAGCAATTTTAACCTGGAAGCCTCTAGATATTCTTTTGTTTGATGTGAGGCATGACTTGAAGCAATGTCATGGTGCAGAACGATCTCACTTCTTGGGCGGCGTAAACGAGCTTTTGGAATAATTTCTGGCAGACATACTGTTGTGCACCATTCTGCGGTAACCACACGTTTATTTTCAAGCACGACAATTGTGATAGGTCCTGATTTTGTCTTCTTGAATTATTCTTCGCAGGGGGTCTATGTATATTTCAGTAACTGTAAATTAGTCTTCCTTCGCGAAAATCGTCGCTGAGTGAAACTCGTTCAAATTTAAATTTATTAAATCAGCTATAAAGAGTTTTATACCAAGGGGCTTGGTCACCAAAGTCGTCCAAAGATTTATTTTAGAGGCAGGGAACTTTCAAAGCCGTAGTAAATCATGGCTCTAAATTTTTTCTCGTTAAATTAATTTTGCTACACAACAATTATTTTACAGTTAACTTGTATAACTACTGTTGCAATTACCTAAACTAGAACTGTCAAACTAGAAAACAACAAACATATATAAGTGAACTAAAAATTATCAGTTTTATGTTACAATGTAAATTATATAATTTATTGTAACTCTACCTTTGTAGGGCGCTAATAGCCTAGCTGCTGATGCGCCATTAACCAGTTAAATAAAAAAAAATGTTTGGTGGCAAGTTTGATTTCCATGGTGCAATTGATCTATTAGTTTGCAGAAATTATTATTCGTGCTACACTCGTATAATGCTTCCTTCAGTGTCACTTTAACTAATTCATTTATTGTAATTGCAAAAAATTATACGCTTACAAATAGTATGACGTTGTCCACCTTTTGTTATACTTCTCTCCCTTTAAATTTGTGAATAGGTAAGGTTTTTTATGAAGCTGTTGGAAACTTATTCCTCCAGAAATCCGAGGATATCCGACCCTACATTACTGTCAACATAAAAGATCAAACTCCAGCACATTTTAAGCATATAATGAGGAATGATTAAACTAACAATTCGAAAATATATTCATTGGTTAAAATGTCCGCTTGTATAGCCGTCGCTATCTCCTGATCTAACGCTGTGGATAATTTTTCTTATTGCAAAAGAACAAGTGTTCAAGACACAACAGTTGTTTTTTAACCTTCACTTCAGCAATACTTGTAAGATCGCAGTTTGAACAGCTTCTATGAGTGAAGTAGTATCACTATCAAAGACGAAGAGTTTTTCAAGTTTTATTAATATTGCATTTAGCTGTTTTTAGCCGACCAGAAATTTATCTTTATAATATACTTAACCTAAACTTAGAATAACTTAGGCTTTATGGAGGTCGACGTTTCATGGTATATTACGGTGCATCTACGTTTACTCGTATCACTTTGCTTTGGAATGTTTGGATTTTTTCTAGTTTTACTAGCATACCCCTAAAGCTGTATGCCGTAAATCCATACCAGTTTCAGTTATTATTTAGAAATTCATATTTTGCTTTCTGTTAGTTGCTATTTTCTATTCATCGGCCAGTACAAAAGTCTATATTTTATTCCAAATTTTGCACATTTTTCTTGATATCATTTTTTAATTTTAGTTCGATATCCAAATTCATGCCTAGATATTTTGCTTTGTTAACATATGCCGTATTGGATTCTGTTGTTGTTGTTTATTACCACTGCGTGATATGTACTAATTTTGTTGCCTGTTGGAGTTTTCCTGTTTACTCTTTTATGTTTTGTCCGATAGCAAGTTTAGCTGAGAATTCTTATAATTATCGAAAATGATTTTTTGTTTCCCGTTTTGCGAAATATAATGCCTTTGCGAATGCCAGTTTCAACTTCATTCATGAACTTATTTTCTTAAAATATAACTGTGATGTACTTTTGGGATTGACTCAGTTTAAACATTTTTATGTAAACCAGTTTAGTAAAATTAATATCGGCACTCCTGTTTCTTTAATGGTTTGACATATGCAATATTGCATATTGGAGGCTTGCAAAAGGAAGTAATCCTCGAAAGCTCTGGTAATTCGTTGTATTGTTCAAAGGCCGAATAAACATTTCAACACGTATAGTTGTGGAATACACTCCAATATTAATTTTCGACAAGTAGCCACGCTAACAATACACACAGGTAGTTACACAGGTGCGGGTAATTATAATTTGTCGGGCGCCAGGCGCCACTGCATTATAAATTCTTACACAGAAGATGATTGGCGTCCTCTAAGAAAACCAGAAAAGCACAGCGTTGACATAGAAATGTCGCTGAAATCAGTGCAGCTGTGTACTGACCCTGCAACACCTATTAACAAATATGATACGAATAATGAACGTTGAACACACAAGACTACAGAGTAAAATATTCGTCGGCAGCTGGAGCTGATCGCTAGTCAATTTTTCTAATCTCAGAATATAGCTCTAACGGTGAGATCAGGGTCACAAACTTTGATTTATAAAACCTATTAGGCTGGTTACAATCCAACCTCTATATCGACAATATTAACTGCTCTCTCTAACAAGGAAAAGTTTAAAACTGGTGAGTGAAGCGAACGTTCGAATAACACACACACAAATTAATAACATCAGATTTTATTCTAATTATACACATATTTTTACAATTAGATTCTAGGTACTCACATTTCTTCCATAATTTTTGAGTATAGTTCCTAATTTATGAAAGCAACCGCAAGTTTACTTAAAAATCTAATGGCAATTTTGACATTTAAGTTCAAACATAGTTGCATTCATAAATCAGGAACTAAATTTAGTGCCCATTCAACAACGATAGTTGTGCGATACTGTAACGCGGATTTTTAGTCCTACTGTGGTTCGTATCTACAAATCTTCTTGAAAAAGCCATACGCTTTAATATTTGAATAATGATTTGCCTTGTTAATGCGGGCTAGCTTAGTTTACAACTTTTACCTTTGATTCCCAGTCGAGGTTACGGATAATCAATGCAACAAGAACTAAAAATACTCCACGCTTCCACTCCAATAAAAGAAAAATCTGTTTACTATAGGTGTAATACAAATATATATATATATTGGGTTTACACACAGACATATAAAAGAAGGCATCATATACAAGAACACATAAATAAATGGCGATTATATACACAAACGTTAATAATTTACATCATAGAAACTACCAGTGATATTGTATGTTTTTACGAGCATGTATCCATTAAGGTAGGTAGTGCATACCACGCTAACGGTCAGACATTTATAGTTAAACAACAATAAAAGGAAACAACACGAATTGTTTTATACGTCAATAGTAAATCGCACTGAAGTAGCCCATTCCGGAAGTTCATCCCTGGGTCGCATTTTTGTGCCCACTTGAATAGGTAATACGACACTGGAGCGATAAGCAGACGCATTACGCCACAGATTGCCTCAGACATGAGACTACATTCAGTAAATCTTCGGGTTGGAATGTGATGAAGCGGTGTGGTGTAATCTTTCTAAATACGCTATTTCAACGGTCAAAAATTGACGGTGTCGTGCATTTGTAAGCCGCGAACGCAACTAGAAATAAATATAGCCCCTTTGTGGGCGCAAAAGTTTCACTGTACTTTAAAATTTAAAATATTGGAACAAGCATTCTTAGACTCTTATTTCGTCAAAATCATTTCTAAAATTTTTTCCTTAAGTATCGGTTTCCTTCTAAGCTCGTAACGCCATTGTTTCTTGGATGGCCTACGGAGGACTCATTATTTTAAAACTTCCTGTAAGCTACCCCAGTAGGGAGTACTTACTAGCCGCTGGAGAAGCTGATACCTCACGGGAAACGCAGGTCAGGTCTTTTTGCATAACCACGATATTCTTGTACGGTGGCTTGCACGCACCTGGTTATTAGAATAGTAGAAACAACCAAACTAGCAGTGTTTGTTGAATCTATAGGTACTAGGAGCGTAGAAAGACACGGAAGATACTTACTGCGTTTGTTTAATTCAAAGCTACTATGTGCAAATACGTTCTGTGATTTGCATATTAGTCATTTATTGCTTCAAAATTCTATAATTAGTATTCATTAATTTTTGTTTCGGAATTTGACTTTCTTGCTAATTTATGTTTATTTTGGGTATCTTCGGATTTCATTAAACACTGTTTCTTAGATGCCAAATAGTAGAATGGTTTAATTTTCTTGAAGTGCAACATGTGATCAATAGTGGAATATTTACGTCTAAGACCAAAATAAGGTTTGTTAGCTTCAATTGATTCGTCAGCTACATCTTTAAAAAAATATATAATGTTAATGACTACGTGAATATAATTGCCGGCCAGACTAACTCAGGGAGGCGGTGTGCAGTTCTTTAAGTATTAGGTATCATAGAGAATTCGTAAACACTAGTCGCATAATAATTCTGAAAGAAAAGCTCAAGCAAGCACAGGTAGCAGTCACAATAACAAAACAACAATGCTAGTATCATAGTGTAATAATCACGAATTCAGTATCATATCGTACAATGTACAAGTGATTATTTGGTAAATAAAGGTTATCGTAGGGTAATAAATCTAGGTTAAAATTTAAAGTGTACCTTATAACACAAACTCGGCTTGCGAGAAATTTAGCTTAAAACATAGATTAAAAAGTAGAAGGGCTCATAGAACCACTTTGTGGTTAAAAACAGGCCACTGGCCTATAATAAGAGGAAGAATAAGTAGAAATATAAACTACATTAAACACTACAAAAGGTGTAACGGTGGTTAATGCAGGCTTCGTGAAGAAAAACATCGAGTGGATTCAGATACCTAGTTCGTGAAGCCAACTATACATAACAGCGATGGTCCCAAACTAAAGCCTCCAGAATTCTGACGGAAATCGGCACGTAACTGTAGCTATCAAATGAGGTGCACATCACCGGCTCACGGCCCACAGTATTAAATGGTTTTAAATAAAGCTAAGTCAAAACTCGATTGCTTTGGCGAGCCCTTTTTTGTTCACTAGAAAGGTCGCGTAGCTGCCACAAAATCGTGCGAGGTAAAACCCTAAACAGCCCATACGAAGCCGACAGTCGGGAACGGTAGGTGCTTTTTTTTAATGCAGAGTCAAGGTCGACAACGTCGTTGTGAGAATAGGGATTAAGGGGAGCTCCAAACCTGCGACTATAAAAAAAAAGAACAGCCCAAAATAGAATCACGGATGCTTTAAATCACGGCACGGAAAGCTTCAGTCGACTTACCCTAGATCAATTTGGGCCACGTGTAGAAATGGGTCAGCAAATAATCCGCCAGAATTGGCGCGAGAAGAAATTTTTCTACAATTTACCAGGGTTGCATAAGCCGCCACCATCAGCGAGGGCACGTTCTACTGGACAATTAAAAATGTGCTAAAACTGTTCTCCATCACAGCAGCAAACGGAAAGGACGTCGGGACCAAAAATCAAGTTCATGTCGCTGCTCGTGACTATAAACAAAACGCAAACAGGTGTTGAGCACGTGAAATTCAAATCCTGTTGTACAGACATCTGAAAACACAGACGACGCGCACAGATCTGGGAAATTGTAGAGGCCCAATCTAAACGTAACAGCGTCTAATGTTACATTTTTCAAAAAGTTTAGTCATCACCGGTAGCAAGAGTTATAATTATGTCCATAAGATTTTCCTTCGTGCTTTGGCTTTCCAGGATTTTGCACCATTATTACTTCCGCAACTTTTCATTTACTTCGCACATATTTTAGGCAAAGTGCAGCATTTATTAGATAAGCTCGACAATGGCTTTTTGGTTGCTTTCCAAAACGAGTAGCCTGTATCATTTTCACTTGTCAGTTCTCTCAAATGTATGTCAGTTGATTAATTTTTGGCTGCTTTTAACTCTCTTTTAGTTGTGTTAGGCTATTGATGTCATTTCTGGATACCGTATAGTCTGAAATTTGTTCCCCGCTCTGCTCTTTTGTGCTATTAGTTTTACTGTTTCTATTTTCTTATTCATTCTTAACAAGATGTTCAACTCAATGATCACTTACTTCCAATGTGAATCGTTCCTAGTCTGTTTGTTGTTAGATAATGTAAGTTTATTTCACGCTTTAATAATTATATTCTGGCTCAATATCAATACGTCAGGGAGAGATCTGAATTAAAGTTTAAATCTCTTCCAATTTAACGGAGTTACTTGGTATTGTTCTGGTAATATAGTCTAAATGGATGTAGCTTGCAAAAATAGACATTTTTATTTTTTAACGAACAGAAGAGTCTGTGATATGGTAGCATAACTGTTTAAACTTAATATAGTAACAATCGTAGTACAAAACATTTGTTAATAAACCATAACACATTATGTCCCGGGTGATGTAGCTTAAACAAGCGTCCACGTTCGATCAGTAGAGTTAAGCAACGCTCTTTCTGGTCAGAACTTGGATGGGAGTTTCGCGGTTGCATCTCTCGGGGCCTCGTGATATGGCTGTCACGGAAATAGTTGGTCCCGGCTCTCATAACAACATCATGACAGACGTTAGTGGGGTTGGAAGTCCCCATAAATGTACAGCGACGCCTATAATTGGCCTAACGGCTGTTGGCTGAGTACGAAATAAATAAATAAATAAATAAACAGTTTCGCATCAGTTATCAGTAAATATTTAAATGTGTGAAAACAACGGCCGCACTTTTCTAAAGCTAAATCTTACACTGCATAATTGTACACGATTGTATTTAAAACTGGGTAGTCATTATGTAACAAGAACACACGCATCGTTTGTATCAAATTGATATGTTGTAAAAGAGGAAGTTAATTGCGTTTTTATATAAACATCTGTTAAAACTATAAATATGTGCCGGCATACGTGTTTGCATTACAAAAACATCCTAGATAACACTAATTACTCCATATCATGTCAGGTGTGACACTGTTGCTCGTTCTTGCTGAAACACTGTTAAATGCGCATTATTACATCACAGTCTATACATTTAGACGTTAAATTGAAAAATGTAGTTACAACTGAAATTTTTTAAAGATCGCAGTCAAGATGTGACCGAAATTATGTGCATCTATTCATTAATGATACAGGAGTTGCCACATTTACGTGCGTTTACGGTTTGCGGTTTTTACAGTGCAAACTAATGAAAACCAATTTCATTTCAAACAAATAGTTTAAGGAACGTCATTTACAGCCGCTACTAACAAATAGAAATTAAATGACTGCACACCGCAGTTATTCCTTGAAAGATGCAGGAAACGCCAGAACGATTCAACAATAGATAATCATTACAACTAGAAATTGCGCTATGCACCTTTATTTTTATTGCCAGGGTTGTTATGTGTCTATAAAACCATGTCTATAATTGGTCGTAAAACAGGTCGCCATAATCCAGATTATTCTCAGGCGCTTTCTGAATACATGCTAATAGCAAGTGCATAACTATAGCAATCAAGGAAGCGTTTGCTGTTAATTGCGTGCTAAATAAATTAAAATTAAGTTATTTCTGGTACCTTTTTAAAAACTATAATGTGCAGTAGCTCCAGTTCTTATATTTGTCTATTTTGCAAGGTTCAATCTGTTTTCTTCTTTGATAGCTCTTATCTCTTACCTGACTCTTATTATCCAATAACGCTTTGTGTCACTTTATAAACGAATGCAAGATATCTGGTTGTGGAAATTTGGGGAAATGTTTGTCCTCACTTTTAAAGGGACATTAAAATAAAAAATCTGATGAGGCACGATTGGCTGGTAAAAGTGATAGAAATAATCATTTTATTACATACAAGTATGAAAGATATTTACAGAAAACCTTCTTGTCTGTAGGTATCTAATGAAAAATCGTTGTAAAATTATTGTTATCCAGTTTTCAAGATTTTCAATTATTGCTCTTAGCTATGTAGACATTGCGATGAAACAACTAAAGAAAAATCACTATTTTTTAAATAGCATTGTTCACCTTCTTAAACCCTTTGTTACGTTTTGCTTGCGTCTTTATTATTTCGCAGTTCTGTGGTGCTGGTTTTGTATTTTCGCGCCTTTCTCTATTTCGGCCGGACAGCGTCTCTCAAATTGTGGCTTTTGGTTCTCACCGCGGCTGTTTTCTTTCTGACGCCGTGATGGTGACTTTAGTTTAGCTTCTTTAAAAATTGTCCAGTGGTTTTTGCGGGCATGCAAGTTTAGGTTTTTGGTTTTTGGCTTTTGCTGACTGTGCGGACAATGCAGCCCTGGTAGTTGTATGCAGAAATATTTTCTCACGCCGGGTTGGCGGATCAAAAGATTACTGCTACCTGTGCATGATTTGAGCCTTTTTAAAAGAAATTATCTGCTACTTGAGTTTTCGAATTTTCAGTTGAATACCTGGACCACTTGTCGTTAATTGGTAAAGATTCGTTGGCGCCTATTTGCCTTTTAATAATTTATTAGTATTTATACGCCGTCTTCTTGACCTAGCCGGCCGGAAATTGCATCCAAGTAGTCATAAAGTTTGTTTTGTTTGAGAGAATTAGCCTACGAATCGATCTTGATACTAACATCTTGTCAAAAAATCACGTTTTCTTTAAAAGTCCCCTCTTTCCAAGATTGTATGGATTTTACAGTACATCGATTGTTCAAATGGTTTTGTTGAATATGAACGGTTCAACACTTTTACCGCACCTTATTTTCTTCTGCAAATTCTATCAGCTTCAGTTCGATCCGGAGACTAGAAACAAAGTTCTATCATTCTTATGTAATCCTATGTCAAATACGTCATCTTCGCTCAAATTTTAAAAATTGTTCCTGCAAATTCATTTGCTCACCTGCACTTTTATAATTTCATCATACAGCACCATGTAGAAATATCAACGTTTTATATTTTGTAGAGTATCTTGGAAGTTATTGCTTTAGTTTTTAGTAGGAAGTTTTTAAATATCATTTCGAACAATACATTACATTATTCAAAATTTGTCTTACTGAATAGTGTCACACGTTTCCTGTTAAAGATGAAAATTCAACTTCTTCCAGGTATTCCAAGGGATATGGGTCAATACCTAAACATATGACATAGTATCCAAGCTAAAATCATCTTCATGTAGCGAGTACGACTAACTAGCTTTTTATACTTTTTACTGTCAGTTTCCCCTTTCCCTAAATTTATCATTCATCAGTAAAAGTTGAACCATTAAGAATATCTAGAGATGCGCCTGAGTGCTATAGATGCTAGCGTTACAGTCACTGTAAAAATTGCAAGATGCATAAAGTGCTTAAGTAACCACGTATATACTAACTGCAATAAAAATAAGAATAAAAATTCGGCAACAGCAGATCCCATATTAGTAACAATCCATCCAGTGCTTTAGCATTCTGGGGATCGCAGAGAACAACTTAGCAAATTCTACTTATTCTACAAAAACGACTAGTACAATTAATCACAAGCAACCTTGGAACAGTAGGACAAACAATTCATCCTCTAAAAGCCCATCGATAGTCAACAATATTCTTACCTCAATCCAATCCAATCTACCACAAGGAAAGCAACTCCTATTAACCAATCTGTTACCTCTCCTCCTTAATGGATCACAATTCTTGTAAGGCATTCATCCACCTAAAACGTTTTAATTGAAATGCAAATGGAATAATGCCTATCCAACGACATTTCGAGCTTTTCTTTAAAGACATAACGTTGGTGTATCATTATCACCGAAACTTCAACCGGCTTCTTCAAAGTATCACGTTATCACTGCTATCGTACAGAGAACAAATCAAGATTCACCAGGGGCATTTGTTTTGGTTAAACAAAAAATTATAAGAACTTTAGAAAACTAACATCATCAACCTTGATGCAGTTGCAATCAAAGTGAAAACATATGAAGATAAGTTTGCTATTTTCAACATGGTAAAAAATAGGATATTTATTTACGGTATCATTGGCGACGTGTGCCAAGTACTTAGCGCACTAAGGCCCAAATACTTTTTACACGCTGATAACGTTTTTTATATTGTTTATGAACATTGTTTATTATTTAATTGCCGCTGTAAAAAAAAAACTCCTACAACGCGTGCCTGAAATGTTTTGTCATTTGGCGCACTAGATACACAAATAACTTTTTCGCACAATAAAAAATATGGAGATTTTCTACATATTGAATGATTTTATTTTCTTGTGTTCGGAGGTACTTACTTACCCAACAAATTGTGTTATAGAATTTACTTACGGCAAGCTAATGTTTCTAATATCTATGAAAACCAATCAGGTGTGATAAATTCAACCTATTTGATCTGTCACAAACGCTAGTAGGCATGTATATGAAAAACAAGATTGCGTAAAAAATAAAAGCATTTCTATGATTTAAATAGTAAATAAATCTAATAGTTACAGTCAAGCCAAAATGGTTTTTAGTCAGTTATCAATTGGGCATTAAGATACAAAACCTGAAATATATGGTTTTGTAAGAATTACAACAAGTACGCAGCCGTATTTCAAAGACAAAGGGGTAAATTTTTGTGAACACTGTGAAACACCAGTCTCATAAGAATGGGTAAAATTTATGGTAAATAGTTCTAAAGTATTCCGCCAAATCATAATTTATCAGATAGTGCGTTACGGTGTAAAATCGCTTTTAGTACAAACGTTTTTGATCGGTGTAAACTGGATTTAAAGCTGGTAATGTGCTCTTCGAATTATCTTGTTAGCATCTAACCGATTTGTCGGCTAATTCTTTCAAACAAAACAAATTTTATGACTACTTGGATACAATTACCGGCCGGCCAGGAGAGGAAGACAGCGTGCATCTCTTCTTTAAGTACTAACAAATTATTAAAAGACAAAAGGGCGCCAACAAATCTTTACCAATTAACGACAAATGTATCCAGGCATTCAACTGAGAATTCGTAAACTCAAGTAGCGCATAATTTCTTGAAAGAAAAGCTCAAATCACGCACAGGTACCAGTGACAAATAATAAAACCAAAATGCTAATATTGCAGTATATAATCACAAATTAAAATGTCATTTAGTACAAAGTAATTATTAGTACAAATTTCAGGAAATGATTGCCAAGTAAAGGTTAATTAGTAATACACATTTCAAATAATTATTGGTCAATTTAAGGTGTAATTCAATTACATTCGGCTTGCGAAGTCAAGGTTTACACAACAATCCTAACAAAGGTAGAAACATGATCCTTCTTCTTCATGTGTCTCGCCCGATTATCAGACGTTGACTGTCACCATGTCGACAATTTCCTTTATATCGATTTCGATCCCGTGCTGCATGGAATAATTGTTCGGCTGTTAGTCCTATCCACTGACGCAGGTTTCGAGCCACGACATTTTCTTTCTGCTTATCCACTTCTTTTCCCATTTAGTGGTAAACGCAGAAGTTCGAATTTTGGTCCTCTCATTACATGCCCGAAATATTCTAGTTTTCCCTTTTTTATTATCGTTAAAAGTTCTCTTTCCTTGTTCATCATGTTTAACACTTGTTCGTTTGTCTTTCTTTGCGTCTAGGGAATTTTGTGGATTCTACAGTAGCAACACAACTCAAATGCCTTAATGCGGTTCATAGTAATGATTTTTAGTGTCCAGGTTTCACATCCGTACAGAAACACAGACCAGACATAGCATTTCAGGAATTTAGTTCTAGTGGGCAGTTTGAGATGTTTATTACTTAATATTGTTTTAAACTTCAGAAAAGAATTTCTAGCTAGCTCAATGCGATATTTTATTTCTTCATCTGGGTCCAAATTTTTGTTGATCCAGCTTCCTAAATATTTAAAATGATCGACCTGATAAGTATTTACTCCATTAAGTTGTAAATTCAGTGGGCCTACATCAAGTTTGCTAGTCACGAACAGTTTGGTTTTCTTAACATTTATGGTTAATCCCATTTGTATGCTTTGTTCATTCACTTTGTCTAACATCATCTGAAGGCCTTCGATGCTTTCAACCAATATCGCCGTGTTATCAGCATATCTTATACAACATGATTCACAACAGTTTAAAATTAAATACGGCCGCAATTAACCTAGACGCAATGGTTGGGAAATTAATTATTCAGGTATGCAGTTCGTGAAGCAAACTGTACAACAGCAGTCGACGTCCGAATTGGTAGCAATCGGCTGAGCCACTAACACTGGTTTACTGCTCGCACGTTGTATAATTTCACCTAAAAGAAAATTTGACCGAAACTGATCTTAGTTTCCTTTGAGGCCCTTCTGAACGCTATGTGATGACCCAGATAAGCGGAGAGCCACACATCCGAAGGTTGGAATGCAGGTGATAATAGTTCGAACCAGGCAAATGGCGACGCGCTCGGTCGCGAAGATGGCGTTTTACGGCCAATGCTGAAATGAGCTTTAGGAGCCCTGGACTAGTTGGTGAAAAAAAAAACGGAGAGCCGTAATCGACTCATAGATGCTTTCGATAAGAATCGGCGCAAGCAGTTTCAAAAGAACTTACCCCAGATGAATTTGGGCCACGTGCCGCTAAATGATAGGTAATGCTCATAAAATATCCGCCAACTAGGAGTGAGAAACAAATTCTCCACAAAACTGCACGGGCTACAACAATCCGCAACTTATGCGACGGCCACGAACCAAAACAACCACATTCTGTAAACCGGTACAGCCGCAGGGCAATTTCAAAAACGCTACAACCAAGTCACAATTACGGCGTTCGACAAGAAGAAGAGAAGCGTTCAAACAAAAGCCAACATTCAAGTCGCTTGGCTGCGGTGATAAGAGTCGAGGAAGGCCGTGAGTGCGCGAAAATACGAAAACTTGCACCACAGACATTAAAAATATAGACGGCACACACACCAAGCTGTAAAAATAGTAGAAGATGCATCTAAACGTAACAATCTTCTCGACTGAAGGTGTTTTGTTTTTCTGGAAGTGATTGTGGGAATTTGCGCGTCGCTGAGTGGCATTTTTCCTAGATAAGCTGTGAAGCAAGCAAGACGCTGCGTTGATCGTTTTCCGGGGTCTTTTTGGGGCATTGAGTTGAGATCTGATGATGAAGAATATATAGTCCCACGCAATTTAAGCGGCTTTGTGGCCCGCAGCGTCCTAGTAAAAATTTGGTTCATTGATCTTTTGACGGAGTCTGCAAGCAGTCTTGTCGGCATACGGAGCAAACGTGGTCCTCAATTGGGGTAAGTCTTTGTGCAGTTGCTTTGGTTCACCTTGTGGTTTGAGCGACATTACTCTGATAGCGCTTTGTTTCACAGCAACTCCCGTTTAGTAAAAAGTTTCGATAATTTTGTCAGCATTTTTGGACTTTTACAATGGCTTCGGGTTATCGATGATCCGCCTGCAATATTTTCCTGGTGTAGCGTTCTTCCTAGACGGGCTATTAATCAGCTCGCTGTTCATGAGCGAATTCTGCATTTTGAGCTGCCTTGACCCAGTTACCAGGTGTAATGCATTCGCCATTAGAGAGCTACGCTAATGTTGTGGGAGGAAACACAGAGTGGAAGAGACTGTTAAGTGTGTATTTTTAATTATTGCTGTGCTGATTGCTCCAGCATTTTTGACTGGAATCCTGTAAAAATTCTCGAATTTTAGCTTTTCTTAATTTTATTACTAGACAATTTCAGCTGTTCTGATATTTAGCTTGCAAGCAGTAGTTTCACTTTGTTTGTCTAAATTAACGTAAGCGTGTTTGTATTTTCACGCCTAATTGTTTATTACCTGTGATAATTGTATACTGGCATGCTATTTTAACACAATGTGTGATTTGGGATGTACCTACTCGATGTATTTAGTTATTATTCATATGTACTACTGTACTGAATATTATGAAGCATTTATCACCGATTGAATATTATACGCTGCTACCGTTATTACTCGTCTAATTTTGTTGCTGCGACCTACCTTGGGTGACTTTCTTTAAAAATTAATTGGCATCGTACTACCTTCTTTGAGTTTTGAGTTCTTAACACTATCTGGGCATAGGTCATAATTAAAGACTTGTTGGTGCCCCTAAAATTAAAAATAACTTCGGTATTTTGTTTGGAGCCCAGCCATCTTTACAAAGTTAGCTGGCCGGCAATGGTACTCTTGTAGTTTCGATATTTTGGGGTATCTGTCATACTAGCAAGAAATTTTTCTTCTGAAATAACGGGAGTCGAATTATAACTCACAATTGGGCGACAGAATTCAGCGATACTTCATATAATAATATAATTACATTATTAATGAAGATATTGCCTACTTGTTAGCCAGTTCAATAAGTTTTCATATTATATGCCTACTTCACTAGTTATAAAGCTAGTTGTTCGTACTGGCCACCCACAACTAAAAATGTGTGGAAAGGCATAGGAATGGGTAAACAGCTAGGAAACCTAAACATCTTTTAACGACACATACAAAGACCTAACTAGATTGCAAAATGTAAACCTTGTCTTAGCGACACAGTAACAAATTTTAAGTATTTCCATGAAATTCGAAAACATGCATCTGTATCAGCAAGCAATTGCACCACCAACAGTTTTAGTTTCGCAAAGAGGAATTTGCGTTGTTTCATAACGCCTTTCGAAATCATTTCCAGTGTATGTATTCACGCAAGGGAAGAAGTCGGGAGTTTCCTCATGCTTCGATATTAATAGTTGCAGGCTGCAACCATTTAATTTCTGCAGCAGAGCCTTTCGCTTTCAGCGACTCTGAGATTGCACGAGCCGCAATCACCGCAGAATTTTTAGTACCGTTAGAGCAGAACCTGACGTGATCTCTGTATTATATAAATGATTTTATAAACGGGCACGATCCCGAGTGTAGGAAATGTTGACAATTAAAACTGTTCGCGTACGAGGAGTTCCGGATTGGACACTTCTGGGTGCAGTTCGTGCTTGATTAGTTGAAAGCACGACTAGGACATGCATTATTAAAGTGTCTTGCTCTGAGAGATAACTCAAAAATTGATGGGTCGAAAATGAATATACATGTTCTTCCAATACGATTTTTCGATTTTTCGACTACAGTGAGTAAAAGCTTTTGGAACTTTTATATCAAAATTATTATTCTATTGCATACTATTACTAAGCTGATGCTTCTTCATATTAATATTGTTCAAGTTTTCTCGATTCCATGTTCTAACAGTTCTCTGTCTCTCTAGGATATGTTTAAGGATTTAACATTTAAGTTTTTGTTAGTAACACATACTTTCGAAATAAGTGACGTTTCATAATATCGATTGGACAGGAGTATTGTCTTGATGAAACACAACATAATTTTCCACTTTTCTGTATCATATTTCTCTAATAAAAAAGCTGTGCAATAATTAATCTTCCGCAGTAGTCTGTGATAGTCTCCTCTAGACGAAGGTTTTAAGCTAGCAATAATATCCTGGTCCGATTTTATAATAATAATAATAGTTTATTAGAGAATTGCTAGAACTGGTGGCTCTTCTCTCACCAATCCCAGATTCCATCTACATTAAAGAGACAAGATAAGAAATTAACAATTAGTAAGTAATTTTACGTAATTAAGTCCTAAAACCGCATTTGTTTATTTTTAAAATGATATAAGTCAATTTGATTCTAACGTATACCAGAAAGTTTCAAAAGGAGTAGTGAATATTATGGTCTGGGTGCTGCAGCAGAACCTGCTCATGCACTGTCCGGAATTCCCAGTTCTCATTAATTGGTCTATTAAGAATGGCTTTGGACACACATATCGACATTAGGCCGATAGGTAAAGCATTTATGGTCGAGCTAGTACATCACGGTCGAGCCCACCAGAGCGAGACATGTGGATTAGCGAGGCCATAAACGCGACTCCCGACGTGTGTCGTTGTTTTTTTGTTGTATACTGAACAAGAACGAGAACCATTTTGACTTTATTAAAGAATTATTCGAAACAATTTGCTTTAAAATTCTGAGATTCTTGTTATACGTTTGACAGCTGGCCCAAAAGACAAATGCATTTGCTTATTGGTGTAATTTACTAGATACTAATAAAGAAGGCATGTCAAAACAATAGATACAATAGAAAAAAGGACCCAAGATTCACCCTTGAGGAACTCCACTTGCAGCTGTAAATATAGGCGGAAGGTCTCCATCACATTTAACTCTTTGTGACCTATTTAGAAGATAATCCTTGAAAAATTTAGCTGCAATGTTAGCAAGACCTACGTAACTCAGCTTGGTAAGAATTAGTTGATGATTAAGTGTAATGAATGCTTTGCTAAAGTCTAGCAAAGCAAGAATAGTAAGCTGACCTTGATCTTGAGCATTAATGACATGGTCAATAATAGACAATAAAACTGTTGAGACCCTGTGACGTGGTTTAAACCTAGACTGCACCGAAGGTATAATATGATTTAAATGTACGTATTCTCTAAGTTGCTTGGCGACCACTTTTTCCAAAATTCTAGATAGAAAAGGTAAAATACTTATTGGATGTATATCATGTAGACTCGAAGAATTTCTGATTTTAAGAATCGGGATCATTTTTGACATTTTCCAAGCTTCGGGAAATGTGCGTTTTTCGATAGACATTTTTAATATAGGTAATTTCAGGTAAGAGCTCTGGAATTACGAAAAGCACCATTCTTCTGAAAATTTCGTCTAATCCAACTGAATCTAATTTTAGTGGGGCCAGGGGATCACAGTAAATACTAGGACTCCGTAAATATACTGCTCCACAAATGAACTGGACCATTTGCATATATTGGTGCAATTTTAAAAAATATTTTCCAAAAGGACAGTCATGGCATTTTTGGTAACCTTTCATGATTTTGTTACTATAAAAAGCATTTATTTTCATAATTTGGTTTAAATAAACTAAGTCCATTAATAAAATATTGTTATTTGAAAATTTTGAATTTTGCCTAATTGTTGATAGCACATTGCATACAAAGTATCTCAAATCGTTGCCAAACCTTTTTAAACGGTCCGAAGGGACTCAAAGAACTATTATTTTCCCTTTTTTGTGCTTCCTCTTATTTTTGTGAAATATAGTTTTTTTATAATTTTAATATTTTTTTATTTTTACTCCCCCCGTCTGAAAGAAGAAGGAGTATTGTAATCATTTGAATATAATTTTGTTAATTCTTCAGTTGATATTTGAGGATAGTGCACTTAAATATGTTTAATATGAGTATACTATAAAACAAAAACTTTTATATATGTATATTTTATAACGTAATGTAACAAATACCATTTTTATGGGTGGTCCAGTTTACTTGTGGAGCAGTATATATCAGCTAGGATTATAAACTCATACCTTTGTATTGTTCGGAAATGGCTAGAGTCTAGAGGTTATTAAAAATTCGAACAACTTCAATCGAGAAGACGGTTACCACCTTAGCAACACATGGAATGTAGCGCTGTAAAATAAATTAAAATAAACAGAAGTCCCTGTAACACACAAAATTTGATTCGTCGTTATACAACAAGAAGTATGACACTACTTGTCTTTAGAAAACTTTTGAAGAAGCTGACAGCATGTTCACCGAAACGTCAAGTTCAAATCGACTACCAGGCCATAACCCAGACTACCTAGCCATTACAAGTTCAACGTAACTCTTATACGAGAAGGTCACTAAACATCGACCTCTATACGAAGCAGTACTCGTACTCGTATGTGCAGGCACACGCACCAACCATTGCTTTTTCCGTGTTCAGAATGAGAACATTGTTCATCCCTGTAGTTGCCGATTTTGTGAAGTTTAGTTCTGTCAGAAATAAAAAGTGGTGAAACCAAGCGATCTACGGCATTCTCAAATTCTGCAATTTAAGCGAAAATGAAAATCTCGAATAGTTAAAGTTAAATATTTGTGCTACAAATCCAGTTTACTTCCCAGTTTTACTCTGAAAAAAAAAATATTTGCTGCGGGTCAAAGTGATTTATAAGTATTTACGTATTTAATTACGCTATTTTTGATAAATCAAAATATTATTTACAATGTAATTTAAAGTATAAGTCAACTTTCATATGTCAAAGCAATATTCTCAAACAGTCTTAAAACTATTTCCTACAACATTTCAAGCTCCCAGGCTGTCTAGTTGTTTATCCTTATTTCTCAAGGTTTTACAAATTTTGGGTTAGCCCCTTATCTTTTCCGACCATTTACCAATGTATGCTGCTGCAGGAAGGTAGGGAAAGTGAGGTACGTTTGCAAACTCAAATGTTCTATTTTATTTGGGAATTTTCGCTTGTATCCTAGTCCGGTCGTCAGGTACTTTTTATCTGGACACAATTCCCAAGTTAATGTCATTTTGGGATATTGTTTGGGGATGGTATGGGGTGTGGAATCTGAGTTTTCGACCTCGAGGACCCTGTGCTAACTCGGGGAGGGCCGAAAAACCTCGAAATGTTTGGACTTTTTTCCGTTTTTAGCTTATATCTTCTGAACCATGCGTTTTTCAAGAAAAACGTCCTTATACAAAGTCGTAGAGCATTACATTTCCTTCAATTTTAATTGGTCAAAATTATTTGTTGACCCAATCCTTACCGAGGTACAGCAGTTGAAAAATGGAACAAATTGCTCAAAATGCAAAAAAAACGAGAAAAATGCAGGTTTTTGTATCATAACTTTCATTTTTCGACATATCTATT
This sequence comes from Agriotes lineatus, assembly GCA_940337035.1. NCBI lineage: Eukaryota > Metazoa > Arthropoda > Insecta > Coleoptera > Elateridae > Agriotes > Agriotes lineatus. Next base: position 59,266 of record CALNHX010004896.1, on the reverse strand, counting down.
GAAATGGTTTAGCCTCTTTCTTTGTTTTACCTATGATTATATGTTTATAATTATCTTTTAGTAAATTTTAAATTGCCCTGTTTATTTTATTTGAATATTAAAAATTATTGTTTTGGCTAGCTCCTGAAAATCAGGTGTGGATTCTTTTTATCTAGATTGCTTATTCTGAAATTGGATGTTCCGATTTTAATTTTGACAACTCAAAATAACTTTTGTCAAATGGTATGTCAAACAACTTTGAAAATTTAATGACAAATACTTGATCGTTACATTTGTTATATAACAATATCAAACAGTAAGTAATTCCTTAATAATCACTTTTAATCTTAATTTTCTTTCAGTGCTTATTTTACATACCTATACTCACATACCTTTTATTTGAACTTATCAATGTCCTCGGCAGTAACCAACTCGTCCTACTCTGCTAATATATCTCGACTAAGTATTTGTCATTATTTTCCAATTTCATATTTAGATATTACATTAAATTCGAATCTTTCTCTTTCCCAATTAGCCTCATATTATTCAGTTATAAATTTTTTTTTTAATTACATACCAATTATTCAAATACCCAATTCATATTCAAATTGATCCGTATAATATCCAATTACTGTAATTCCTTAATCCTATTTTAAAATTAATTTCTATACCCATGTATTCATAAATGATATGATTACATGGGTATAGAAATGTAGGTCTCTGCGCGAACTCCGGTGAACACCTTTATCTGCTCATTGATGCTTTGAAGGCATAGCATACCCACAATCCACGAGTCAGCCCACCATAACTCTTCATGGCTTGCATGAGGACCTGTTCTATGGTAATGTCCGACCAGAATTTATCTGTTCGTCGAATAGCAAAGTAGCCCTTGGTGGTGAATTTGTCATATTCTTCAGGATCCATCTTGTCTTTCAAGTTGATCATATCTTGGTAGTACAAATGTGCACTCTTGGCGTAGTTCAAATGGCCCGCTGCATGAAAGTATAGGATTATTTCTCTGACTGAGTCAAGGTGGAGGTTCCAGTCTCCTGCACGTTCGGCTCTAATAAAATTCTTCATAAGGGCACACATGCAAAAATATTGGATCTACAGTGCAGCAGTTAACCTTCTTTCCTCAATAGTCTCCAGCACTTGTGCAAATTTAGCAGCCACAGTTTGTAATGCTGGTTCCTCAGAACCTATCGCGGGTTGGTTGAAAGAATCAACAACTGTATCCAGTGTAAACCAGTCTTCTTCTTTTAATCCCATTACTTCAATTATCAAACCACCTAAAGCAGCGTAAGCAAGGCTATGTGCACGTACAGCTCTGACATAAGCATGTCCAGACAGAATCTTATCAACACTGTTGCTTGCAAAAATCTCCGAGAACAGCTTTCAAACCACTTCCAGCCATAATGGTCCCCATGGCACCCATGAATGTCATTAGGAGGTGAAAACCCCAAGCCTTACTACGACGTTGCTAAACTCCGGAACCGAGGCAACCACATCACGACCTTTCAAAAACAACCGCTGGTCAAAAGTGGCGATGCACGTTTTTTGATGGAGTAACTTACACTCTTCTTGTGCAGTTAGGATGGATGTATATATTGTAGTGTAATCACTTGGAGGTGCATTTGGGAAAGGGAGGCACACAATCTTGGAACATTCGTATTTCTCTCCTTGTGTCTTCAGTTCCATGAATCCATTCCATCCGGGAACTGTCGATGAGTGGGTACTCTTCCCGTAAAGCCAGGCGATATCACAGGCAGATAGCACTATGTCTTGTACAGGGCTGATGTTTAAGTCAAACAGTCGCACAGTTTTCAATCCTCCATTTGGTGGTCGGGTAAACTGCTTAACTTCAATAGTGCTAGCTTTGCCAATTAGGTCTGATGCGGAGGTAACATCCGTTTCACTGGTCACAGCATATCGCGGGGTGACAGCCATTATTCCTCCCATGGCGTGCAATGTGCCATGTCCACCCAGCGTATTCACATTGAAGTCTGCGTTGTCAAATATAAACTGGCAGAATGGACTGGCTGACTCATCAACAACGACTTTCATTGCCTGCAGCACATAGAATCCTTCAAGCTTACTAGCTTTTTCATAGCTAGCTGAAAATCCCAACGTGGCTAGGAGGTTTAGAAGAAGCTTGGATCCAAACTTCTTGTATACATACGTTGCAACCCCAATCATAATGGGAGACAGGAATGATATTGGACGCACAGCTAGAATAATAGCATGTGCCAGATCAAGACATTTGTTCTTCCATGAATCCAGTGAACCCCGTTTGTTCGTCAAAATAATCGTATGTAGGAGAAGAAGCAGTGTTTCTGGGACAACATGATGGAAACCAGCAAAAAAAAATATCAATGGGAGGATAACCAGCAGTGTTGGACATTTTTGAGCGGATATCTTCCAAAATCATTTTTCCTGCGGTTGACAATTCAGGCTCTCCTTCTTTGTTTGAGTACCTTTATTAATTTGGAAGTTTTTGTTACTATTTGTTCCATGTCTTGCTAATCGGCAACCTCCTCAGCTCATATTGTTCTATTATGAATCTAAAATGTTGGTATTTTATACTTGCACAGGTTTTGAGGTCCTCGGAACGAGCTTGAGTCATTCAAAATGCTTTAATTTTATAAAATGTGAATAATATCAGGTTATTTTCAAATGTATCTTTAAATAACCAAAAGCGTTTCTGAATTGTGTAGATCCTGTTTTCGTTTAGAAACTTTAAGCGGGTCTAGTCACGCTACTTGAGAGGGCCATAAACTGAAACAGAAGGGAACTCTCTCGCGATAGCCAAAGCAGTTGTATCTAGCAAGATACGGGGACATATTATTCGTGTTCTTTAAGGACACCATCTGGTTTATAAGCCGGTCATGTGATGGGGAAATTTCACCAGTAGATATTATTCGGCGATAGGAAATATGTACGTGCCCAGCTCCGATATTTGAACCTATCTTGTTTTGTGGTCTCTGAAGAAGCTTATTTGGCTTCAAACTACGCGAAACTGTACTATACGTTGCATGTGAAAATTGAACCTAAAAATGCACTAAGACAATTCCTAAGAATTTTACCTTCTACTCGTGACGTCATGTTGCGGAATACACAAAAATTTCACATGCGTTTGCCTGGAAAGAAATTCAACAGGAAAAAGCCATGTTGAGAAACTGAAAACTTACTTATTACATGTATAAAATTGGCGGTAATTTACTTATACAGAATTTTTCCCTCGTACGCATCAAAATGGCGGTAAATCATACACGCAATGCTTAGTAGTAGCACATATTTAACTTAGCTGTGAGCAGCGGTTCAGTTAACGGCAAGATGGGAAAATCATTGAGAGTTTCTGGTTTCTGGGAGAGAGAAGGGGGGGGGGGGGTGTGACATCGAAGCTTAAAATATTCGATGAAACCAAAATGGGTAACTTCAAGATTGGCGACGAGCGAAACAATCTACACGCTATGTAAAGTTAGCTTTTTCTACGACTTTTTTGGAAGAATGGACTTTGGTAGTTCGACGATTAGGTACGAGCATTGGCGTCTATACGAGCACAACGAGATGTTTCTTCGCGCCTGCATCGACGTCGAGTTTTACAAGATGGTCGCGAAACGAGAGGGATGATGAGAGGGTTGCTTTAAATACAGAGGAGCGATGCTACTCTTAGTAATAAGGGTGTAATTTATAATAAAAATATTTTTCTGTTGAAATCTGTTTTTATATTGTTCTTTGTCTCAATTTAATGGTTTTATTGATTCGTTAGTTTCTTTTATTTTTGTTGCAGCTTTTCTAGACATCCATAGGGGCTTTCTACTTTATTTTTTCCCGCTTTTTTGTATAAATGTTTTTGATTAAATATTGAGCTGAATGTTGTCGGTGGAGGTCTTTCACTGGTACTGAGAGTTTGAAGTAATCCTTTCTCGGGTAGAACAGATTCTATTCTTACGTCTGACGTCGACAGAACAGAAGGCGAAATATATTTTGAGTTTTCAGAATTGTATGCCCGGATTTACTCATCATACTTGTGTTTCCACCTCAAGCCCAAAGATGAACGCCACGCAAACCGCTCGCTTGTAACCTTTCAACGGTGCTTGCTTAAAGCCTCGTTTCGGCAAAACAGTCAGCAAGCTCACTACCAGGGAGTGTACGAATATATATTTATTTTGACTTTTGCCATTAATTTTAGTCGATAGTGCTTATGCTATTTGTGTGATCATTTATATCTGTTTCAATCGATCTAGTGCCCTGAAAATGTTGCATGCGTTGCAGATAACGGACGGCAAAACTCGTACATTTTGTTTTTGCTTGATAATTACTATCACCATATCTCTAGTGTGCTGAATATTATCGATACTTTTTTGAGCTTACGAATGCTTTTCAAAAAGCACGATTATCTACACGAATGTTATGAACTGCATCTGCACTAGATCTACGCGTAAGACAATTGAAAGACAGGATAGAACACGAAATGAACTTGATTGCTTGTTGGGACAGAAAATATTTATAATATAAATTTCTTTCTCATTCAGAATATCATCTACTTCCATCCAAGCGTTCTATTATTATAAGCAAGTTATTTTATTTAAAAACTTTGAAGCAACATGCTGACTTAACCAAACGCATTTGAATAGAGGCACGTCCAGTTAAAAATATAAGCTATGTGTCCACATATTTTAGAGACACCCTGTAGATAAAAAGACGAGCGTGCAAGTAAAAGGAAACGCCACTTGAGATTCAAGAACAGAAGTAGCGTTATTATTAAATCACTTGCACGTTAGGATAAGCTATCTGTAAAAAGTGGACGTAGAAGAGTTTCTTGACGGGGAATGTGCGTGTGATGATACCACGCAAGCACACAAAACATGAATCCTGAGCTGCAGTACCGGTTTGCTGGGGCAATGCTGGAGATGTTTGGAATATTTTCGAAGTGACGATGGCTAGGATGTGGGCACCTACTTACCTATTATTATAGCCACCTAAGTTCACCGGCGCGAAGAGAAATTCAATTTTTATTATCTCATCGTCACCTTGGGTTATCTCATTGGTAAAAACGCGCCACACTTTTGACGCGAGGCGCCTACTTATCTGAAATTCTTGAGATAACTGGATTTTTAATTTTCCACCTTGCCGTTGAAATTATACGCTGCCGAGTGGCGCCTCGTTAATCACTCGCGCTAGTCGAAATCCGAAGAGGCGCCAGTAGATGTTTACCAGAGGCATGTGCATTTGGGAAGGTGTAAGGAGAAAATCGTGATGTTAATTAGTTGACCAGCGAATAAGCCTGCCGATATGTAGATCACACTTAATCTATTAAACTGGTAGCGGTACATCGTTTCACTTTTTACTAAAATTACAAAATGAATCCTTTCGGAGATACCTCCTAAACTTGTCTTTGTAGAAACGAAAAATATGCCTCTTATTAATACAAGTTTAATTCAATAATTAAACTAAAGCTTTCATCGCAATTTAATAGTTTTAGTAGCAGCAATTCCACTTGAAAAACTGACCTTTTACGCAAAAGGGCTTTTTGATGGTTTTGCGACGGCAAGCTGTAACTGCCATGTGCATGCTTGAATTAAATTAATAGCTTTCATCACTTGGAAAAATAGACGGGCACGATGAAGTTATTATTGCCCAATCTATAACAAACCAAATTGTCATTTAAATGTTGAAATGGTTGCTCTCATTTTCGATACCTCAGAAAATAAATTTAAGAACGGGGGAATGTGATTGCTCGTATTTCTCGTCACCTCTTAAATATCCCATCACTGCAAATTGTTTTCTTTAGGAAATTGTGATCTTTAATTTTAATCATAATACTGTTTTTCAAAGTGATCCTAAAACTGCCGAGTAAATTAATTGATTGGAAGGTTCTGTCGTACGAGGCGCGCATATAAATCAGCGAAACCATTTGTCTACCTTTCCTAATATAGAAAATACAGTACAGATTCCGAAAACATATGACAGACACCAATGTACAGCCTCTTCAGCATACGAAGATTATTAACAATCCTTTAAAGTTAGTAACCTTTTACTTCCAAATACTATGAAATCCTTATTTAATTAAACGGCTGCAACAATTCACCAAACCATGAAAACAAAGTCTACACTATATTACGGAATAAATGCATTTACTAAACTTCAGCAAAAGATGCCTTAAAAATGTATATTACAACCAGAAAGTAGAGTTAAGAATGGGAAGCGGAGATAGCTTTACTCCAAATATGTATAGGTAAAAATCTTTAAAAAATGGAAAGCCAATTGTAAATAAAAAATTTACGAAACACTATATAGTAATTGTGATACAAACGACGTGAAAAGTGGCCAAATATGCTGTAAAATTGGGAAAATTGGACATAATATCTAAGGGCCGCTACATGTTGTATTTCAGGATAGTAGTTAGCATTTCATAATAATGTTCACATAATTTTATAATAATTACTTATAATACCATGAGTAGTCAAAATTATGCCGACTATTTTTGCAGTGGTTCACAAATCCATTGCGACTCGATACGATTAACGATCACAAGCGCAATCGACATCAGCGACACCACAGCAAAAATAATCTAGGTAACTTTGACTAAGTGTGTTGTTTCTTGAACCAAACTAGTTTTTTAAAAATAATTTTTTAGTAAATTGAGCAACAAGTCAGGCACTGGCCAGATCTCTAGAATTGTCTGTATCACTTTTTCCTAAAACTGGCATCGTTACTAAACTCAATAATATCCAAAACGTTATTGCTGGTATAACAAAATCTTGAGTTCGACAACATTTATATAATATAAACTAGTCTACTGTATACACAATAGTAGGTGGCAAAGCCAGTCTTCCACTCCCGCAATTGTAAATTGCATTACAGGTTATACAAAGCACATAACGTACTAATTATAAAAAATGATAGTCGAAGTTTAACAATACCAACATAATACAGCATATATGTAAAACACATCCTTAGAACTTGGAAAAGTAATTTTGTGGTGTGGTACAGCTCGACAGATATTAGTTTGCATGTCTACCTGCGCAGCGCGAGAAAGAGTGAGCTCTAGGAGGAACAAAGACAAACTGAAGTTTGAGCCACGTCGCCCCCACTGAGCTCACTTTATACTAAAGTGTACATGATGTTCGCAGTTATGCGACTACGAAGTAAATGAGCTACGTCGCTTCCTCACCACATCGGCCACTGCACATCGTTTACTTACATGCAAGCTAATATCAGTCGAGTTGTAAAATTGACAATCCTTATATTTATATTGTGAATGTCGGATCTCCTAGGAGTTTTGTTTAATAATAATTTGTCTAAAGGCATACTATACAGATAGGTGTCAGTTGTTTTACATTAAAGTAGAGGTGACTTAGAACTACGAGCCTCTGGCTTTAAGCCAGAAAATCTGGGTTCAAACCCCCGTAACTCTACAGACATAAAACTGTTGTGTCGACTTCAATGTGATTCCTCAATCCGACTTTGGCAGCCGTGGGGTCGTCATGCCTAAACCTCATCAAAGAGACCGATGACCTGCATTGGGGATGTTAAATAAGACTGACAATAGCCACTGAATTCACAAACTTGTTACTATCCGAAATCGGTCGTGATTAATGGTACGCAGCCCAATCGTGATAGCTCGTTCATTTCCCACACCCTACACGACCTCTTTAATCAATTGCAGAATTTAAAATACTGCGGTCTCGTTTGTGCTCAGAGGTAGCGGTAGAATTATCGCTGGTGTTCGTAGGAATTTCTATAAGAGTATATCTTCGATAATAACCATAGTTTTAGTGGCAGTTTCAACCCTATTTGAGAGTGTCAGAATAACCGGAACAACCCGCGATGTACTAGTTTTCAAATTGGAAAGGCAACTGTTGTCGGTTTTTAGTGTAACAACTAGTGTTAAAACACTCGCCTTTCTCCTTGCGATAGTTAGTCGAGTTTCGCCTCTGACGTGGTTCACACGTTGAGTTACCGTGCTTTTCTGTCCCTTCCCTTTGCACAGAGTTTCGCCTCTGGCGTGGTTAACGCGTTGAGTTACCGTGATCTTTTGCTTTTTCCTCCTGATGAAGCCCCTTACGAAAGTGGGCGAAACGTTGAGTTCTTCGATCTCAATCATAACACGGTCCAATCCCGGAAGTCGTTCGTTACTTAGTGTTAAAACACCTTATAAAACAATAAAATTTTAAATGGCGAGAAACGGTCTTGAAGTTGAAGTAAAATGCTACGAATTTGCAGAAATGATGATTTACAATGAAATGCAACAAAATTATTACAATTATGAAATACTAAATCGACTATGGAACAGGAAGACATCCCTATACAGATTGCAGGTGAATAATGTGAACATACAAAATCAAACAAGAGAGGATACAGTTTATAAGCCTTGTATGCTTTAGACAGAAATAGACTAATATGCCATTAATATCCAGCATCTGGAGAATTACGGTATTTTTGTTTTAGAAATTACCGAATTCTAGGATACTAAATGTCACGTATGTCTATTTCTGTGTAAAGAATATACAGCGCATAAACTATATTCTAGCTCATTTGACTGCCTGTGTTTACATTATTCATCATCAATCTGTATACAAACGTGTGTTGTGCCTGAGTGAGTTTCTGCTTGACCTTTTCATCGGCCACGATCGGGCGCACTTCGTCCACGATCGGTTGTCATGTCGCGTGTCCTTTATAGGGCAGCGACAAGCAAGCATGTCTTTTTAAGCAAGTGATTAAAACGTCTAATTAACAATCGGATTTCACAGGTTCGAATACCACCGACTGCAATTTTATTTTCGTTGAGAATTAATGTAATTCGCATTGTAAAGCATTTTATTTTGCTGTTTCAGTATTATAAGCAGCATTAAAATAGTTTTACCTAGTTTGTACATAATTTTGAGCACTTCTTCTATATTAAAGATGTTAAAACAATTTCGTCTGTAACTTTTTTAGTCACAATTTAATTTTAAATAAAAATGCAAACAACTATTTAAATTGGAGTAAAGCAACCTGTGCAGTTGGCTCAAGAGCTAGTTACTACAAATTTCTAGGTAATTATTATGAAACACAGAATTCGTTATTAAATACATCATAAACTAAAACAGCTGTCCGCCATAGTTAAGTTCATCAATATTTTTGGAATATAGTAGCCAATTTTTAGAAACAATCGCATTTATTAATGTAACATGTTAGTTTCGTTAGCAAATTAGCAAATTAACACTTCCAATAATTGTTTTTAAATAATACATCAAGGAAAGAGGTGAGTAATATTTTAAATTATTTATGAATAATAGTAGTTTAACAATATGGAAATGACTAGTTCTGATTCAAATAATCCCGTTGGTTCAAATTTTCCAATATTTAAGAATTTCTTCAGCAAAGATAAAACTATAGTTTTAATAAGATTTAAAGATGATTGTGTTAAATTAAATACGCAAAGAATTTAGTTATTTATATTTTTTTAGAGAAGATAATAGTAAATTGAATGCAAATTTTCAAAATCTGTTTTGCAATTAATAGTTTTTGATTTTTTTAATTTCAATAATTTCATAGATTAGACGTTGTTCTAATTGTTTTTTCTTTGCTATACTTTAAAGAAATCAAAATTAAAATTATGATAATTGTCTACAGCACGATTAGAAAGGGCTGTGTTTAGTTTATTCAGAGTATCAATTTTGGTTTCCAGAGACGTTTTATATTGATTTATCTTTTTTTAAATTTTGTTTAGTTTGGCCTATGTAATGGTCATCATAATTGTTACATTTGATTTAGTAAACGATATTTGATTCAGATTGAATTTCAATTTTATCTTTTAAGTTATTAAAAAATTGATTTTCAATTGTATTACATTTTTTTTAAATACGTTAATATTGTTATTGTTTAATATTTTAGTTAATCGTTGTGATAATTTTGGTATATATGGAATAGAAATATAAATACGGTGTTTAATATTTTGGTTATTGTTGAAATCTTGATCAAGCCAATTATGGTATAAATCAATAAAAGCATTACTATCATTATTTGTGTTTTTATATTTAAGTTTATTTATTCTTGTTTTAATATTAGAATTTATGAAATCAATACGATAGCTGTTTTTTAATAAAATATATTCACGTTGTTAATATTTTCTTTGTGATATCTATTAGATTAAAGTAAAATTGCAAGGTCACTTAAGCTGTTAATTACACTTATTTTATATTTGAATGATGTTTATGAGTTATAATTTAAATATCTATCATTTCATTTCCTTTCTGAATCAATTTGTTTCAGTTTTACCAAAATCAGTTGTTGTTAAAGTTAGATCAAGGAAGTTTATAGATTTCTGAATATTTTTATTATCTACTGTAAATTGTAATCTAGGACGGTAATTATTAAATGTTTTAAATATTTTGTTTATATTATTTTTATTAGTACATGTAATTGTTTTTTCATCAACATATCGTTTATAAACTCTGTTTTCATTTAAATTATTTAAAATTTCAGTTTCAATTTCTTGTAAGATCAAATCTGCAATGGTACTAGACAAGGGTTGTTCCATATCAACTCCAAATTTCTGTGTTGGTTATAAAATTTATAAAAATAAGTAGATTGTAAAATATTTTCTACAGCATTAATAAGTTCATTTTTGAGAATTGTGGTAAATTGTTCTATTTTCCACCAATATTGTTCTACTATTGTAATAGCTAAATCTGTAAGGGTATTAGTATAAAGAGTGGCAACATCTAAGGAGAATAAAGCATGATCATTTGTACCAAAAAATTTTTAAAAGGTCCCACAAGTTTTTACACTGTATTAGCTTGCTTGAGTAATATTAATTAGTATATTTGATAAATGTGTGGACGATTTATATATTGGACTCATATATTAAGCTATAATAGGTTATAAAGGGTAGTCTTTTTTATGTAATTAGGGTAAACCGTTAATTTTTGGTAAGAGTACATTATATGTAATTAGTTTGTTGTAATTGTTATTATTTATATAACTATTCTTTGCGTCATTTAAAAGGTTCAATATTTTATTATTGTAATCAGTTTTATTAATTAGGACAGTAGTTTGTGTTTTATCAGCTATTATGTCTTTATATGTATTCAATTTTTTTAGTATTATTTACTGTATGTAAGAAATTATTATTTTGGATATTTGAATGTAATAATGTTTTTAAAATTTTGGTGGTTAGTTAAAATATTACAAGCAGAAGTTATTCATTGACACTGTAGAAAATATTCTACAATCTACTTAATTTGGAGTTACTATGGGACAATACTCGTCTAGTACCATTGCAAAGTTGGTTTTACAAAAAATTGGATCTGAAATTTTAAATAACTTAAAAAATGAAATTAGTTTTTATAACCCATATGTTGATGACATAGTTATAAGTATTAGTAATAATAATATAAACAAAATATTCAAACCATTTAAGAATTATCATCCTCGATTACAGTTTAAAATAGACAATAAAAATATGAATAAATATATAAACTTCCTTGATCTAACTTTAACAAAAACCGATTTTGGTAAAATTGAAATAAATTGGTTCAGAAAAGAAATTATAACCGATAGATATTATCTAGGTTAAGATTTCAACAATAACCTAAATATTAAAAATCTTATCTATATTTCTATTCCATATATACCAAAACTATCACAACGATTAAGTAAAATATTAAACAATAAGAATATTAATGTATCTTTTAAAAATTATAAATCAATTTTTAACAACTTAAAAGGTAAAATTGAAACTCAATCTGAATCAAATATCGTTTACCAAATTAAATGTAACAATTGTGATGCTAATTACCTAGGTCAAACAAACAAAATTTAAAAAAATCAACATAAAACGTTTATAAAAACCAAAATTACTACTCCGAATAAACCAAACACAGCCCTTTTTGATCATGCTGTAGACAATTATTATAATTTTAATGTTGAGAGAAAACAATTTACAAAAATGTCTAATCTACGCAGTGATGAAAAAACAAAAACTATTAATTACAAAACAGAAATTGAAAATTTACATTCAAAATATTGTAACCTTCTCTAAAAATATATAAATAACTAAATTCCTTGCATATTTAATTTAACAAAACAATCCTTAAAATTTATTTAAATTTTAGTTTTGTCTTTGCTTTAAGAAATCCTTAAACATTGAAATATTTGAACCAACGAGATTATTTGAATTGACAGTTCACAGAACTAGTCATTTTCATATATTTAACCTGCTATTATTCATAAATAATATAAAATATTATTCAATTTTTCCTTAAGGTGTTATTTAAAAACAATGATTCTTCTTCTTCTTCTAATCCGTTTGCCCTTAACTAGCATCATATACGGACTCCACTCATTTCCTCTATTCTTTTCTATTGTTTGCGGTTATTTTCATTACCTCCATTGTTTTCCCTCTCTGCTTTCGTATTTCTTTTATTCTACTTCTCCAGTTTTTCTTCGGTCGTCCAACTCTTCTTTTTTCTATTCTTATCGCTTGTATTACTTTCTTGACTAGTCTGTTTACAATCATTCTATGTATGTGCCCGAACCACTTCAATTCTTTCGTTTCTAGCTGTATATTAATTGGTGTCTGGTGTAGATCTTCCCTTATTTTTTCATTTCTGATTTTATTAAATTTTGTTTTCCTGCTATTTTTCTTAAATGTTCCATTACTGCTGCTATTACTTTATCCTCTTGTTTCATTTGGATCGGCCAGCTTTCGCTTGCATATATTATTGAACCGCTATAGTTCTGTATCCTTGTATTTTTGTTTTAGTTCTTAGTTCCTTTCTTCCATAAATAGTTTCATTTAAGGCATAGTATACATTGTTCCCTGTCTTAATGCGATTTATTAGTTCTGAATTTATTCTTCCGTCATGTGATAATATGCTTCCCAAGTATTCAAAGCATGGTACTTGCTCTATTATGACTTCCTAGCATATTATGTTTCGTACGTCGTTGCCTTCTTTATTCTCTTCTTTCCATTTATTTATCTTCATCAGTATCGTTTTATCTATATTGATCTCCATTTTCAGCTTCTCAAGCTTCTGCATCCAGATGTTCATCAATTTCTGAGCCTTGCTGTGTGTATCCGCTACCAGCACTATGTCATCTGCATACAGGAGGCTATTTATTTTCACAGGGCTCATGTTTTTATATCCTACTAAGCTTTTAGGTGTTTTTTAGTGTTCTTTAGTATTCTGCCCATCACTATAATAAATAATAGTGGACTTAAGCTGTCTCCCTGTTTTATTCCCTTACGCATTTCAAAGAATGATTGTGAGTGTTAATTCCTCCCAAAATGAAATTTTACAGTGTTATATGGTATGGGATTTTTGTCCTTTGTTTTAATGCAATTCTTACTTACCTCTTCTCTCATTTTAGAGATTACTTATGTAAAACATTTAAGTTTTCTTACAAGATTGAAGAAGTTAGCTACAATTTGCTAACGAAAAGTAACATGTTACATTAATAAATGCGATTGTTTATAAAAATTGGCTGCTATTTAATTTTCTAAAAAAATCGATCAAGAATTCGTTATGTAATACTCTGTAATTATTGTTAAATACAATAAAATCTTATGGAAATGTGAAAATTACTAAATGAATTGACGTTATTAAGTAATGCCGTGAAATCATCGCAAAAGCATTATAAAGTTCTTTAAAATTATTGAAATTTCTGAGAAATACTATCAAATTATTATAAACTGCTATGAAATAATCTTCGAATTATTATGAAATGCCATGAAATTACTGAAATCATTATGAAGTATTTTGAAATTCTATGAAAATCGTTTGTAATTGTTATGATATTATTTGAAATTACCAACGCTAATAGGAAATTATATGGATTTTTAAATGATCGTTATATTATAAAAATATTATACTAAATAAGATTCATATGCATGTGAACTGAAAAGTTTAGAAAACATAAGTTATTGTGAAATACTATGAAATTTATTAATGTCTACAAAACAATTGCGAACCTGTGTGATTACTAACTGATTTTCTCAAAAATATTGTAATGCAAGCTCTAAATAATTTTAAACCGCGGAAAATGGCAATAAAAATTTAGCGAGAATAATAGACACATGTTCAGTTTACATTTAAAAAAGCATTAACAATGTCATTACTTGAAAACGAAACCTCTTGTGCCGCACTTTGTGGTTAAATGGAAATACCACCAGCTGCATTCATAGCTAGAGAAACCAACTATTTTTATCAGTTTTTAACTGCAATGGTCTTCCATTAATGACGTGTACAAACGCGATTCTATTGACGTCAGCGTATGCAATATTTAATCGCCGATAGCAGTCACGTAACGGTTCGTCCGTATTTTGTGTATTCAGAACCAGTTACACTTTTTACAGCTAAATATTACATGCCATTCTGGAAAGTTTCAAGGCTGAGTTTACGCGTATTAGCCGTGCAAAAATAGAAGTCCGTTCATTTCGGTTCGAATTCTTCACGATGAGTATTTTATTAATAACTCTATGCTGAAATGACTAAATTGCTAATTGGGAATTATATAAAAACATCAGATTTTGTTTACATTTATATCAGAACTGCATCATTAAGATTTGATTATAGGCAAATGTGGAAACTATTGAAAAAATACTGGGATCTAAAAAATCTCTAAAACTTGAAAGTGGCGTTCTATTATCCAACCTTAAATTAAATTTAATAATTAATTTATTGAAGGAATCAGAATTAACATCAATTTTATATCAAAGGCAATTTTTTACTTACGACAGACTGGAAGGTTTAATCGACGTTTGAGGAAACCATGGTAAAACTATATTTTTTCTATTCGACTCTTTCTACTATATCGAAGTAACAAATAATTATTTACACAAAAGCGTGTTGTCAACTAAATGGTAGAATTGCTTAATAGTGCCAATTCTTAAATGGAAAAAATTGACAAGTTGTGAAAGCTATTGACAAATAAATATGCCATAAAAACTATATTAGAATGGAATTATTAGATTTCAAAAATCAAAGTAATGAGAGTTATACCTAAATGTGGAAATTTTACTATTGTAAAATTAATGCCAATGTCAAAAAATCTTGTTGGCAGTCGTGGTAGTAAAAGTCACATTGGAATTTTATATCTGTCAGTTTAAGGTTATGTCAGGATTGTCATTTCAACAAATACAAACATTCTTGTTGAATACATAAAAATTTTAGTAACAAAAACAACTACAGCTGTTCAAAATGATTTGCTGCATTTTCCATACACAGAACCACCTAGTGCTCGGCATTAAACATCCTGTAAAAGTTAAGTTTATCTGTCAAAATTGTATAGGTTATATTATTAAGTAGGTTTACTCATCACTGCCAACATAAATTTAATTTAAAAAAAAATCCGCAGCCCTCTAGACGTTGAAAGTTTTCGATCATACGGTACTTGGGATTTAGTATATCAGATAAAAAAATGCGAACATACATATACCAAATTGTTCTATTAGATCAAGAAGTTTATCATTATTATACCATAATCAGAGGGGATATTAAATACAATTCCATTATATCCTGTGTTTCAAAACAACTCATTCGCAGCATGCCATGATCAAATTGAAGTTTGCCATAACTTGATAGATACCATTGAAGCAAATGAACTACCATAAGTCAAAGAGAACTAAATTACATCTTGATCTTAAACTATTTTCCTAAAAATATACAAAACACTAAATAAAAACAATTTTTATTGACTGTTATGATTAATACACTCTTTGTTTTTGTGTAAATGCCATCTTATTTTCCGTTTTGCCGGTCACAGTGGCAGATGTTTTCATAAACAAAGTGCAATCTGATATTCACCTACATTCTTAAGTTAATACATGACTAGATTTTCCATCTTTCTTTCCAAGACCTTAAATGAGTTTTTTTGGAACACACGATACTATAAAGGTACCATCATGAGTAACAGCTTACCATATACAAATTCAAAATAATAAATTGATATCGTATAAGAAAGACTTAAATGCATACATGATATATTTATCTTAGCAATTAAACAAGGAAGGCGAAGGGTACCTTCTAGTACTGACCTTCATTTCTAAAAGTATAAAAACTAATTAAACTATTTTTATTTAAGGAGTTATTAGCTGAAGGATATGGCTATTCTTGTGAATCACATGAGGTGACAACAGAAGACGGATACATACTAACACTTCATCGAATCCCGAGGGGTATAAAGCTGAGACAACAAAAGGAATCGCAACCCGTTGCTTTGCTGCTGCATGGTTTCCTGGCTGCCTCGGATTCGTGGCTATTTCGAGGACCTGGGAAAGATTTACGTTTGTATATTTTTTAATTACTTTATGTGTAAATTCTTTTTTCACAATATTGAAGTTTTAACAATAAATAAAAAATGCGGTAGTATTTTCGTTTTGGAAATACAGATACGCCAAGAAAGTAATATAAAAATTCTGGTTCATAGATCCTCTTATTTTAGCAAGAATTTCCATTTATAAACTTTGAGAAGAGGCGAATCCTCGAAATGTTAAAAATCAAGATCTCAAGTTTTTGTACTCAAGGTCTTGATTTTTAAATTTTTATTTCTAACATTGGTTATGAAAGCCGATCAGATTTTTAAAATAATACGTTGTTAAATGCTATGTTATTCGTGTTTACTAACCATCTTCTTTTATGATGATATGATTTAATAATAGCAGTAATTCTAAATGATTGGACCACTGTATCTGTATTAAATGCATATTTAAAATCAAATGCCTGCGGAATTGTGAGAAATACGTCAAAATACATGTAAAATGATAGTGAATTTTAAAAAAAATCGGTATTGCTCAGATGCTATCAAGTGTTTTTGTGCATATTATCATCATCTGGATGTGCTTATTTACGCGCTGGTTCGCTGATTTTCCTGTTACTACAATTATACATATTGTTATACATTCGACCATGACCTCTTATGGGTTTAATGAATTTAATTAATTTGAAACGGCCCTAATTATTTGCCCGGCTAATCTTTAATTAAACTTCTTATTTATAATTAAATGACTATCTCAGGGTTAGGTCGCTACACCCAAATTAAAGCTACTAATTTGCTATTATTAATTATTTAAAGTCCTATTAAACATTTAATTGTAAGCACTATGCCGCGATTTAACTAGTTGGGAATTAACAAGTGTGGTATTTCTAACTGAAGGGATCGACATTACAATCAAGATGGTTTTCTGGTCTCGAAAGTACATAAACAAGCTTTAAATTTAATTAAATTCTTGATATCCAAGCAATTAACGCTGTTGATATGCAATAATAATCGAAAGTAAGTACTCCGCATCATAAAACAAAACAGTTCTACTGACGCCACGGACCGGAAGTGACGCTCAAAGGGACGTCAACTAATGCACAATCGCAAACTAATACTTTTAGGTGGAAAATCTGACCGTTTGATTCTCTGGACAAGCCGTTGTTGCCGACCTGCAGTTAGCGAGGCCCGAATCTGCGCTCGGACCCAACTGGTGATCGGCTGCCACTCTGGAAGACCTTCCGAATCGCTTTCACTGAAGCTGGGGGCCTTAATATAAGGCTCCGCTGCAGCACACGTACTCGGCTTGCTTATACATTAATACAAGAACTTATGAAACTGACTGGACTTCCGTAGAATAATATCCAAATACCATGGCTTCCACTGAAATCGACGCTTCGTATTTACCTGTGCGGAAGCCCAATGCAAGGTAGAACTTTCACAAATAGCCCAGGCCACAATCTCTCAATAAAACACTACTTTTCGTTAACTTGGTTATTTAATACCACATAGAAATAACTTATTTTTGGAGCAGCTTAGCAAAACACAACCAAACCCCTTGAAGAAGCCACCCCAATTGTTTTGTTTACAGTTCATGTTTTTGTTGCATGAAATTCCAAGCCTACTTTGATTTTAATTTGTTTTTAAACAAAGATAAAACTATTCTAAAAACGTCATTCTATCAATTATTTTCAAGGCCTACAACGCTTTTTTATAACAACTCTAAAATTTAAATTATTATATTTGCTGGTCATATTTATAATAAATATCTGTTTTGTTGGTTGTGTTATTAATTATTAATAATTGTTATTTGAAATATAAGGCTATTAAAATGTGTCCATAGCAATATATTGCTGAAATGTCTTTCGACGTTATCCGACACCTATTTTCCATACTCTTGCATCCTTCGAGTTTCTTTACTTTAAGTTGCATTCACTCATCGCTTTTGTAATCCATTTTTCTTTCAAGTTCTCTTCGTCCTTCTTCTGGCTCTTCTTCTTTGTGGTACCCATTCCATTACCTCTTAGAAAGTATTTCAGCATTTGCTATGACAATAAATGAGCCACAGACAAACTCTGGATAAATTAGGAATACGTCGTATTTGCCACAACCGGTATTTGACCATGGTATGTAGCAATGTCACATGTAAATAGTTTTGAAATTTTTGTAACTTGCAAAAGATTTTGCAACGGGTCTATTATTAATACATTATAAATCAAAAGTTAAATAATACATAAGGAAACCTAGCCACTCTCTCAATTTCTCTTTGTTTTCTTCCAATATTTTTAATTTCTCGTTGATAACATTATGATCTGCTCCAGAGATCTCTAAGGGATACAATCGCGGGATATATTTTAACAATTCTTCATTTGAGATCTTCACGTGAGCTACACGAATCTTTTCATCTTTGTCAGTCAGAGAATATATTCATAATTTTGACTATAAACCATTCCATTCTCGTGTCATTACCGACTAACATGTCTCACGACTACACCTCTTGAGTCTTCTTTGCCGATCTACGATTCACTTGACTCAAATATTCACTCCGAAAACGTTGTCTCAATTCATCCTTGATCTTCCAACTATACATGAATCTCTTCTCTACGTTCTTCTAATCCTATTAATCTAATTCCGGAACTCCCACCTGACGGACATCTTGTGAAAGAAATTTTAAGTGTACAAGGTGAGCAAATTTCGATGTTTTTATAGGAAATCTCCATAACTATAGGAGATATAGAAAAATGGATCCCCATTGTCTATCTCTTTTTTCGAGAAAACCTTAATGGGGAAGACCAACATTTGCTATCATCTTTTGTTTTTGAGTTATAAACAAAAGTTCGATTTTCCGACTTTTCGTTTTGTGGTTATAGCTCGCTTATTTGTGAAAATAGAGAAAAGTTATATTTACGTTCTTCAGGCATTTTTTTGATAAAAAGCCAGTGGCCTAGTCAAATTTTCAGAAAAAGTTTTTAAATTCGAGTTATAACATAAAGTTGTATTTTTGTAAATGGAACTCATACTTGGCTGTGGAATTATGAGAAAGAAGTTTTTGTTTCCCATTTCAGTGACCAGTATCAGTATATCATATGCGATCGATTTATTCGTTTTCAGTACTTATAGCAAAAATTCACTGTTTACAAAGCAGTTTTTAATATTTCTTTGTTTTCTAGTTGACGACTTCTGTCATTTAGAATATACCTGGTACCTACCTGTAATTGCGTTGTTACAATACCACCGTTTGATTTCCAGAATTAATCACGTTTTATTGTTGTTTATAATATTATACATTGTTCCTCATACATTTGGACACATCTGGAAAATTGTTTATCTGGAACCGTCTTTATAGTAATTACTTTCAATACCAAAATATGTCATTGAAGTTGACGTTTCTCTTACCCATACAAAAGGTATATGCTGCTAGGCAACACTTTTAGTTCCTAGGATTGTTTGTTTGTTTCTTTGTTGTGGACAAGTTCATGCGGAGTACCAGTACCAGGTACCTTAGTTGCCGACTGCGTTGTTCATATGGTCCAAGACCCACGGATTTACATCACTTTCGAATTATAGCATTCTGTAGTGGTTTTCATCCACATTTTTTAAGTTCTTGTAACGTTACCGGGACCGGGGATCGAGCTCAGGATCCTTAGATCAGTGGTCAGGATACTTACCGCTGTGCTATTAGCCCTGCCCGTTTCTAGAATTAAAAGTACTTTTACTTCCTATGAACTAAAAAGCTATGGATGCAGTAGTCCTAATGCTTTCTAATTGACAAACGTCAATAGCAGTAAATCATTTAAAATTTTTAATATTTTGCACTTTCCTTGGTTGCAGAAAAATGAGTATGCATTATTCGGATTAAAAGTGGCTCTGTTCGACTTGCAATTTTTAGTTTGGGAAAATGCAAGAACTTTTATTAAGAATAAAATTTTCTGATAAATAAATTTTTAAAAAATCCACGTGTGTTAACGTTTATGACGGACACTTATGTCATATTATATATTATGATATAACACTAGACCTTCATAATTTTTTGAAAAATTGACTACGCCACTGAATTCTCATCGAAAGAGTACCTGAAGAAAGTCGAAATTACTTTTATTTATTTTCGTAAATAAGCGAGATATGGCCACAAAACGAAAAGTCGCAAACTTGAACTTTTGTGTATAACTCGAAAACAACAGACAATAGCCAATTAAGATTTTCTCGAAAAAATCGTTATCGAGGTTCGTTATGAAAACATCGAAATTTGCCCATCCTGTACAGCTCCAAACTTTCTCTTCTTTCTTCAAAAATAGGGGTCGGGCCACATTAGTGCCTATAATCTCTAACACTGGCATAACTCACATAGTTCTGAGAAAGGGGTGTCAGAACTGATATTAATGTTTTGGCATCAAAGCTTCCACATTTTACACATTTTGATATTACAGTACGAATTGAATTCCTACCTCTCAAAATTCAAAATCTTGCCCTCAAGTGGCACAGTAGTAATTGTATATCGCCAGGGCATGGTTTCAAATGTATTTTTTCTCACAAGGCCACTGTCAACTGGATGAGCCGAAGATAAAAAATTGTGATTACGGAAATTCTGCGAGTCACTTCGTCTTACAATTTGTGTTTTAATTCTGGAAAGTCCCGAATCATCTTTAAAAACCCCCAATTTAAACACTTCAAATATTTTAGAACTAAAACATCGATTGAGGTTTATCTTCAATAGACCTGGCTACTATTAGTTTTCCACGACGTAAATTCTTGACAAATCTGAATATCCATCCCGCTATTTTCACAATGCTAGAATAGCTGGAGGAATAATTCCATAATTATATTGGCCTTCCATTCCTACGTAACAAGGATGAAATGATCGTCTTCCCCTTCACCTTTTTAATTTCATCCTCACCTTAAGAAAATCACTGTTTGGCCAATACTGTTCGGGTTAATTTAATCAACTTGGCCCCTGCATCATTTAGATTCCAACAATTCTTTGTAGGAGAGGTCAGCTGAATTGAATTTATGGGCTGGTATCTTAGGATTCATGATTTATCAGCTGACAAATCTGCTTTACTCAATTTCTAACAAAAGCTCTCTATATGTCATCTCTCTTGATCTAGTTCAACACGATCATTGAATCGTTCCAGAAATAATTAGGAACAGCTTTCAAGTCTAATACTTCTAAAGTTGCTGCAGTGAAACGACTTCCAATTGTCGCAGTCAACAACTCATGACGGGGAATGGCCAATTTCTTAAAAGTTGCAAATTTCGTCTTCGCTTGAATGAAATTCACGTCCATCCCACTACCAAATACATATCGCAAAACAACCACTACTGAATATGCCAGTTCACTAGCAACACAAAACGTATGTATGTGTAATGTTCATCAACTTCTTGGATATCTACGTTTCGTGATTTGCTCCATCTCTTCAGGCAATGCTCGATCCTATCTCGTTTTCAGTTCGCAACTTAACTTCTACAAAGTATTACTTAACATTGTAGAGTATGTGAAACCAATAGGATCAAACACTTTTTAAACTAAGAATACAATGTTTCTTCGGGTAGGCGTTGCGATTGCATTTCGAATGCTTTTGAAATCACAAAATAGCACATCCGCGTCCTTGTCTCAAAGTAAATAAAGTACTTGTAAAGTATCACTGCCACTTTGAGATAAATGTACCCAGAGTCTGATATCAAAATTAGCAGTGGAAATTATATCCGTGGCTTCCTTCACAAAACAATTTAACTCGTCTTGAGAGTCGTAGTTACACAATTGTCTACGTAGAAAGATTTTGTCAATTTCTCTGCACTTTTCGTCAATTCTGTTGGAGCCTTTTCCAAATGATATGCAATCACGGCTCCAAGAAAAAATGGACTGCAGTCCACTTCGAGCACGACACGCCGATGCCGATAAATTTTAAACTTTCGATCCGATCCTCATCACTTCCTTACCGAAGAAATTTCAAAAACCTATAACCGATTTCCTTGATTATAATTTGAAGAAAAGCTGCCCGAATGTCTGAAATTATACTTCTTTCCCGAAATCTCAAACAAGATTAATGGGATGAGCTCAATCAAATTAAGACCCTTCTCCAGACAAGCATTCAAGGACGGAGCATGAGATACAGGCCTGAGCTCTGTTGTTGCACCGGAGGATTTGCAGATAGGGTGGTGAGATAAATACCATTTATGATCATCCGACTCTTTTATTTGTACTTCCCCAGTAATTTTTTCTTTTAGCCACTCCTTAAAAACTGTATGTACCAGATTTGTCTAATTTCTTTATTGTACTTTTACTTAGCTTTATACTCTACTCTATGATGAATTTATATTGCACTTTGTATGCAAGTTAGCTCAGTTGTCAAAGCACAAGACCTGATCTTACTTTAATGCAGCTAAGGAAAATGTCAATATTGCTATTTCCAGCCTGCTCGTTGTCACCTATGATGCTGTAATTATACTTGCAAATCCTGTCAGGAATAAAAACCGCAGTTTACATGAAAATACATATAATCTGCAAACGAAACATGCATGCAGGGGAATACACAAAAAGAATGCACAATGATAATATATAAATGTTATACGTTGCCAACAATGTATTATTGTTAAATAAATGTCTACGGACTTAAGGCTAATTCTACATGCTTTTATACACGTATTAAATATAAGTGTAACTTATTAATTATGGACACCATGTCCGAAACAAACCGCGAGCAAACTGTTTAAGTTTCGCGCACAAATCCACTGAAGCCTACTCTGTTTATTTATAAGCCGCGCCCGTAGATACTTGCTGATTTATGCTGTTTCACACGCTCGGAATAATACTCGACTTAGCATAGATGGGCAGCTGTTGGCGGGCCCTCGTGGAACAAATTATTACGCAAGACTTCGTCATTCGCTATTAAGCTTCGTCGTTTCTCAATTTCCCTGGCTCATTCATTCAATCGTAGGAGGTATTTATAGTGACTATACTTTCCTTTATTTCGCTGCAAGATCAACAAGAAATCAGCTCCGAGTACTGTTGGTAGTTGCTCACAAATGTCTCGTGCGTTGATAAGATCGATTGGCTGTTCCGACGCTTGAATGACGGCCGAAATAGCAGCTTCTTGCTATGAACTACTACGTCTCGAAGAGGTTTCCCCAAGCTGGCACCTCCAATGCTTCGCGTGGTGTCCTTTTTTGTTTGGGCGGCACACTCAGTTCGCTTATTAGCGAGCAACTGACTGCCCACGTCTCTTCGGCTCACACAGTTCTCTTTTTTTATTAATAACCGCATCGACTGCAATCAGCTGATATTGTCCGCACAATCTCACGCGCAAAAACTCGTAGGTTTCAAATGCCTAATACGTTGTAGCCTAATTATTACAATATAAGAGATACAGTTTAGTTTTATACCTAGCAGAATAATGGTCCACGGTGATTATTAGATAGGAAGGTAACACGAACGGGATGGTTACAAGAAACGAGTCTCGTCTTCGCCATTCAGCTATTCTACTAATTTTGTACAGGTTATCGAAGTCATCAAATACAATCTTTCGAGAATGATACCTTGCAGCAATTTCCAAATCTGATTTGCTCTTTACATCAACAGGATCCCTATACCAGTTGTATCTAAAGTACAACGATAGGTAATTAATGATTCCTGGGTTAGAAGGCACGAAACAAGCAGTGATGAACAGTTTTCATGTTCTATAGAAAGAATTTTTTCCATTAAGATCCAGCCCAGTCTCGTTTCAACAGCCACAAATCCATTTTTCAAATGATGGACACGACGAGTGCATTATGTGGCTACCGCTGTGCTTTTTAGTTCTCGGAACGACGATCTTCTTCTCACACGAAGAATGTTTCCACAAATGACTGGTTGGTCTAAAGCTTGGCACTTCGCATAAGAGTTACCATTGTCACTGCTCACAGTCACAACATATTTCTGGTAGCTTTGCTTCTCGGACTAAATTTCAACAAACAATAAATGAAATACTGATTCTAATGATACAATTGCAAATCCTCTACTTTTCAGAGTTTAAGATTTCTGAGACCCAGTGTTTATAATTGCTATTGCCTTCCGTTCAGAATTAATTCCCTTCAGCCTGGTCACCAGTGTCTTGTCCTTCTTCACTGGCTGGTCCTTGACTCACTGATACCTGATGAGCTGGCAAGTCAGGACACTACCATGCATAATTTCTTGACACGCACGAGACAGTTCACATTCGCCTTACAAGATTTTAGCTGATGTCTAACACGGAAACAAGAAAAGCATTTTTACTCGACAGCCATCTTTTTTTCATTCAGATTCATTTTCCGTGCCTAGAAACAGTCATGACCAGAGTGGGACTTTTCACAAAATAGCACAATCACTTCCTACTCTCACCGTTTTCCGAGGACAAACCAGCAGCACTTGGCACTTTCATAGTTGTCTGTTTTTGCCTTCGTTTGGTTCATATAGTCCCACAACCATCACGAGCCAAGGAAATTCTTTTCTCACCTTCAACTTTGGACTTCAGAAATCCTAACATCCCTTGCCCGTCCGAACCATCTTTCCCTGGGTTGCCAAGTTCTCAACAAAGTCTCTGGAAGGCAGATTCCACAAGGGGGAACAGCGTGGCAACATTGTTGCTGCTCGTAACTTCAGTCGCATCTAGATCTCTCAAGTATCACTCTAGTTTGTCAACATGGAAGACATTTTCCAGTCACCTCTTGGAGACGACAGATTCTTCACCATTAAATTGAGCAACTCACCCACAAAAACTTCCACCTGTTAGTCTTGACGACCAAAACGACTTTTCAAGGCCTTCATTACCTTTGGATAGACTTTAGCGGTCTGAGGATAACTTTCCACAAGTTCCTTCGCTCGAGTACCCGCTACCATGGATTGTTCCAAATCTTTTTCTTGCTGTGCATATCCGTTTCGGATGTTGGCGATCATCATGGCAACGCACACCTTATCAGCTACAGCTCGGGAAAGCCCCACCGTTGTTGTGTTATACCATACACGTAAATTTTTCAGCCACGATTTCCTTCTTCTTCCCGGGCCTCTCCTGCCTTCCACCTTCCCTTGCAAAATTAGTTGTAATAACTCGTATCGTTGGTTGTTTCTCATAATATGTCCTAGATATTGTAGTTTTCGTGACTTTATTGAGAGAAGCAGTTCTTTTTCTTTTCCCATTCTCTCTAAAACAGCTTGATTGGTGATATGGTCCATCCATAAAATTCTCATAATTCGTCGATACAACCACATTTCGAACGCTTCAAGTTTCTTGGAAGAGGCTTCTGTCAAGGTCCATGCCTCGACTCCATATAGCAGCACCGAGAAGACATAACACTTCAATAATCTGATTTTCAGCGGTAAGGATAAAGCATGACTTCGAAATATTTTCGACATTTTTAGGAATGCAGCTCTAGCTTTCTCTATTCGACACTTAATCTCACATGAGTGATCCCAAGCTTCGTTAATTGTTGTTCCCAGATATATATGTCTGTACTCTTTCTATGTGTTGGTTATTTATAAGGAGTTGCCCAGCAATGTTCTTATTCTTTGATACTACCATATATTTTGTTTTTGTAAAATTCATTAAGAGCCTATATCTTTGGCTCACTTCCACTACCCTTGTAATTATTTTTTGCAAACTTTCGAGGTTGTCTAAATTATCACTGTATCAACTGCATATCTTATATATATTGTTCCAAATACTGGAATTTATTGCTGAAGTGGATTTTAACCTCTTCATTGATTTTCTTGAATTGGTTCCAAAAACCTAGGCATTTCATCATGTTTTCCTGAAACTTTTTCAACTCTATCTTCGGGAGTCAGAATCCATGACTAACAGGCTGGATGGATCTACCTTGGCTCCTTACAGAAACACATTCACTTTCACCAGGGATTCAGGTCGAGAACTTGGATTTAAATATTCCTTAATTCTCACCTTAGCCTTGATGATTTTTCTAAAATATCCTTCAAGCTTAGTTCGCTCAGCTTCAAATCCTTCATCTTGGATATCAGTGTCCAACATCGCCATATAATTTTTCATTGAACTCTTCAGCATGACTATCCAAAGTCTGAACGACAATCTTGAACTCCATTGACTTCGGAATCTTTTTGGTCAACTCAGCTTCAACGGCCCCAACAGTCCTAGTCACTGCGGTCCATTTTATTCGCCTCGCCTTCCTTGTCCGGTCCATGTCTCTTCAGCAATCAATTACTTTTGGGGTCACCGCATGCTCAGGGTGAAACGCGGCGTCTTTTTCACCTACCTACCTAACACTGAATTATTACTTTACTTTGCCCTGGGCTCGCTAGCTGATTCAGTCGTTATGCATGATACTCCTTTTTTTTATAATTCACAGTGCAGCTAAGGGAGCTAATGTTATTTGAGGCTAACAAATATTGTTTAAGGCCGGCTCGTGGACACCTGAAATGTTGTACTCACTAATGCAAATATGAATGACCATAAGAAGCTAAACAAACAAGACATATAATCTGCAAATCAATACACACACGAGAAAATACATATAATTACATGCAAAATACAGCCCTAACACGCTATATATATGAAAATGGTTCAAACAGATACGTAGAAGTTTATTAATCGCCGCAAAGTTAAATAGCGTACACTAATAAACTTATCGCGACGCTGTCCCTTCTTGAAACGTGCCCGTAACCTGATACCGGCCTTTGAAAGTAGTGCATAAACGTTGAGATAACGTAACCGTGCCGCTCGATCAGCAGGTAATTCCCCGTGCTAACAAACACAAGGGTAACGGCTCCAACTGGTGCAATAAAATTTGGCTTGCACGATTATTATGGCTATTAACTAACCTGGCTTTTGGGTGACTTCCCGATGCTCTAGTCGTATACTAAGGCAGGTGCTTTTCCAATGGTGTCGCAACGATAGTTGTCTTCTGACAAGGCTGCAACTGCGGCAGGATTTGGCTGCTCTCGAGCGCTGGCGTCTCTTTCAGAGGCACGATGAACCGACGGCTACTAATGCCGGCTACCACATAATATATGATCCGCTGTTTAGGGCTGTTATTAGCCCGCTTCTTGTTGTTGATAAATCGCGAGTACGATCAGCGAACTCGCAACGACACGCACCTGTGAACAATCTGGGCGCGAATTCCGCTTCTTACAGGCGTCCAATGCTGATTCACTTATCGGCCGGTTATTCCCTCGGATTAAAAGGCGCTGTTGACACTTTGTATCACGTATTTGCGGCGCGTTACACTCTATAGTTATTTCCTACGTACACATTAAATATTACTCTATAGTACCAACCTACGTGCATAAATACAAGAGCACTTACTGTCAGGCTTCATTACTAATTATTAGCATATAATGAATAGATATAATGTGAATAAATACAGGTTGACCCGTTTCAAGGGCAGGAAGTTCCTAACAGTTGCTCTTTTTCTGGAGATAATAATTGACTCTTAGTGAACACTAGGAATGACTTAATACAAAGTCCACCATTTAAAAATAACGAAAACTATTTATGTTTATATCTTGAGTAGCAGGTGAGAGAAAGCTACGCCACATTGATTATTATTTATACTTGTGTACCATTTTCTCAGATATCTTCTAACAACAGCATTTATTGACAAATTGAAACAGCTTAAGGTATGGGTCATAAGTTTTGAGAAAATGCTTAATCAGCAAAATAATATTTTATTTAAACGAAAATTAATGGTTAATTTTAGATCTTTTAACAACATAAAAACTAATCTCAATAACAACAAAAAACGATTTGTTTACCGGTTTCACGACAACTAGATCAGACATCAAAATCGAGTAGAAATTTCAAGGCCACTTTTTCTCAAAACTTATGACCCATACGTTACGTGTACAAAAACAAATTCCTTTATTTGAATATAGAATTCGGCTGTTATTCAAAGATTTTTTTAAAATAATTAAATAGACTGTGTTATATGTTAAAAGAGTCGCCGGCTTGGCCAAGCGGTTAGGGCGTCTGCTGCGGTGTCACAGTACGGGATTCAATCCCGACCTCTGGCAACTGGCTGCCCACCCAGTCCCTTTAAAAATTGGGTACCGAAACCACAGTTGTGGAAGTAGGGAAAGTAAGGCAGTCATCGAAGGAGTCATGCTAACCACATCACCCAGTACGCCGTTAACGGTGTGCCAGATGACTGGGTTTCGGAAAGAAATATTTCGGCGAACCTGACTCGCCTGGTCTCAGGCTATGTTCCCACATTGAATGAAGTGGCAGAACTTTACTTTTTATATATTAAAAGCATTTCCAGTGATTTAAATGGTCTTTTTATGAAAAATATCTTTGGGTCGGTAGTTTTTAAGGTTTGCGTCTTGGGACGCATTTCGAATCTTTTACCTGTTACCTAATTTTCTACATTATTTTTGAAGATTTTGATAATTATTGCGTATATTCCATAGTATATGGAGTTTTGGTACCTGTTCATTTACGACTTGTATTCTTCTTCTTTTGGAAATTTCCAGTTGACAGCTTTAGAGAAGCTATTTCCTATTCCCATTTTGGAAAGCTAATTCTTCAAGTTGCTCCTGGTGTATTAAGCCTTGTTATTGGGGTTTATTTGTTATAATTTAGAAGCGAATGTATCCACTAAAATCCTGTGAACTGGTGTTATATATTGCTGCGATCTATCTTGATAATTCAGGATATCATGATATTTTAGAAGTAACTTTTGTCCTCAGGGCATCTCATATGTGGAATCGTTTTTTGCTTTATTTTCAAGCTATTTGACCCTTCACTGCCTTGATTTTCGGCGTTCAATTAATTTTTAGTTTACCCTTAATTTACCCTAAATTGTTCAACTTATCATGAGTTCATCAACATACTGATTGAGTTTTTCGTTCCTGTTGTATGTCGGTTTCCACACTGCACGCTGGTAAAAATCTTTGCCATATTTGCCGTATATAATCCATTCCAGCCCACGAACAACTCTTACTTGTATGCCCATTTGAGGAGCTTTTAGCCTTTGACAGTCGTGGTCGACAAGTGTAAAGTTCCGAAATTCTGTACAGAATCTCGTGCGCATGTATACTTATTAGAAAAAAAGATCAAAGATAAACTTGATCGTGGCAGCTCTTGAAAACAATAACGGTTGCTTTTTGTTGACAAAGAACTGTTAAAATATTTTGAAGTTTAAAATTCATTTTCAACATCTTGTTTAAACCATCCACGTGTTATTTTACCGTTACCTATAAATTAATGTATACATTTAGTTTAAAGTACATATTTTTTCATATCTGCCTAGCTGATTAGACTGTTAAAGTCACATGAACTAATAATACAGTTAATTGTAGTTCAAATGTAGCTTTACAACGTTTTGTGAGAGTAAGATTTTCCGCATAAATGGAACTAAACAGTATCAGGTTCTAATTAATAGTTTTTGAATACGAATCCTTTATCATTTGAACGACGACTTCTAACTGGTGCCGAACGCTTTCAAATAATTAAATACTTTGTGCCTATAAATAAACTTTCGTGTTCATTGAGTATTTTATGTTTGAAACTAAACAGTAATATCGAAATTCTGAACTTATTTTGAAAAGAATATATTCAGTTTTGTATTTCGCATAAATATTCATATTAGTTATTTGGCCGTTGATTATTACGTACTTAATATACAGGATGTCTCTAAATAGACTGTATAAAAACGCTATCTAATATATTGCTATATTAACATAGTAAAAAATGTTCTATAAAAAGTTGAATCATTTAAAGCTGACCAAGATTGGTATAACACCTGCAAAAATAAGAGAAAGTCAATTAATATAATATAAATCGGTATCGATATGAATAACGTATAAATGTTCATTTAATGCACTGTTTTTGAAGCTCAACTGACACTAGAATGGGTAATTAAGCCCAAAGCAAGTGGTTTGTTCACATGAGATGCATTGCAGAATCTTTCAAAGTGCTGAAGTATGCAAGGATTCAATAAAACCATGTTCCAAGTTTGTGATTTGGTTTTAACCTAAAATTAAATTTTAAAGTAGAGACAAGGTTTACATTACATAGGATTAAGTTATGATTTACCTTTGTTAGTGTGACGGTTGGTTTATAATCAGGAAACGTTTCAAATACGTTTAAAAATGATAGATAAATATTGCTAACCTAAAAAAAGACTTTTGTCAGAATTTTAACTAAATTGATTTAAGCTGGTAATTAATAAATGTTCCTTCTGTAAAAGAATGCCAGGACAGAGAATAACCAATTGTTTTTGTTTTTAAAAAGATAGAAGCTGGCGAGTAGAATTTTTTTAATTTGAAGACTATTAAAAACGTTCATCCAGAATTCAAAGTGAAACTAATTAATTTCGGGTAGAATCCACGTTAAACATTGTTGAAAGTGACTATTAGTGTACTTTATCTACATAAATGAACTGTCATCATGCTTTGAAGATTTCAACAAAAGTGAAAAGCGCAAAGTGAGTTTATTTAAAATTACTTCACAGTACTGAGCTACGAACAATAATGATTCAAAAGATTAAAAAGGCCTATAGAAATGTCTGAATTCGTTAAATTTACATCTAATATTTGTTTGCATTGTCAGAAGTACCAGCAACTTTAAAAATAAACATTAACGATTACTTTAATATTTTATGGAATAAGATTGGATTAAAGAACAAATATGATAATTGTCATTTTGAAGGTTTAATTAGTTTATATTAATAAAATCTGGATATTATCTGCTGAATTATATGTTTTATTTAATTTTTTAAGCACATTGTAATAATCTGCAGTGTATTGCTGATTGAGAGTAGTATTGAGCTAACCGAGTGAAGAATTATATAAAAGAAAATATTTACAACAAGGTAGGTTTAAGGGTGATCAACTTTTAAAAGAACAAAAGGTGCATCTAGGTTTTAAACTAATGTTGTTCCTAGCAATATACAATGTTTCGTTAAGACGCTATTAAACGTTAAAGGCCTTAAAAATATATTTATTTAAATAACAAAAGATGGCTTTTAATGATGGTAACTAAATTTGGGATGTGAATTTGTAATCCCAAAATATGCTTTTGATCTATTTTTTTGTGATGGGTATTACGTGTTACGTGAGCAGTCAAAATTTTAATATCCACAAGCAGAAGAGCTCATACTTTTTTAACAGACATAAATTCTTATATCAAGTTTTTTGTCTCTTATTCGATTTCGCTATCTGCCATAGTTTAGACAGAAAAAATCATTTTGATTTGCTACGCGCGATTAAAATATTCAAACGAAGTTCCGGCATGTAATCAATATGGTAAAATGATGTGACGGATAATAAATCTGTGCCCACACTTTAATATTGAATTTAATTCAAAACCTAATAATAGGTTATATTAGTTGCATGAGGATTATCATCCCCATAAACATCTTGGTGCTGGAAATGTGTTACTCCCCTTCGCATAAAACGAGATTCTACGGTGAAGAAAATGAAGGAAAAGTCACTGAAACTTGATTCTTGAGACATTTATTTTCTATTTTTTGATCTCCTATTCAAATCTGAAGTCAAACCTTCGAAAAAACCTACAGACAAATTTTGTCCGCCATTTTGTCCATGTGATTACGATATAGGAGATTGATTCTTCAGATATTCCTATTCTACTTTTTTATCTTTTATCCGAATCTGATGTCAAATTCCGAAAAGAGCTTAAAGAAACGGACAGGGACAGTCACACAGCGGACAAATATAATTATTGAATACTTGGTATTATGGACTTTTTTTGAAATTTTGACCCGCGATAACGATGAAGCGTCATTAGCAACCATCAAAGGTTAATCAATCCGATGAGATAAGTGATTATGGATGCAGTGCATGACATTATTTTTTTCTGCCTATCTAGATAGTGAAATACAACAATAGACCAAAAAATATGTTTGAAATAAGAATGGTGTTTCTGTACTATTCAATTTTCCTATTGAGATATATATATCTTTCTTCTGAGCACCAACAAACTTTACAGTTACAGTAGTTATATTGTGGCTGCAGTGCATGGCATGAAGTAAAAAATAGTATATTACATATCGAGGTGGAAAGTGTTTCATTCCTGTCGAGAGATTAAGTAGTTAACCGAGACGCGTAGCGTCGAGGTAAACTTTATCTCGAGACTGGAATGAAACTTTTCACCGTGGTATGTATACTATTTTATTCTAAACAATAATTGGAGAAATTATTATATTATGATACGACAGGTTGTGACACAAATGAATGGATGAACGAGATTCCCAGTGTCCCTTGAAGCTCTTTAACGTTCAATAGCGCCTTAAGCACCTTTAAGTTGAAGTATGTTTGGTTAAATCGTCCTATTCTGGTCTCAGGAATATGTGGTCTCCTTTTAGAGATACTCTGTATATTTTGACTTACACAAATTTAACCATTGAGTTTCTTTCTGAAATCCTTATTTAATGTAGGCTTTTTGCTACACATTTTAGATCTTTACAAAAACAGTCATGAAAATACCTTCCTGACTAGACAGAGAGACTTTTTTCACGTGTTGCATATGCTACTTCTTAACTTACTGAAGGAAAATTCCTAAAAGCTTTGATATAATAATATCAAAAATTATGTAAAATGCTGTGCATTTATTAAACATAAAGTTATGCTTTGCTATGCAGAAAAGTGTTGCTATAAAGATAAGTACCACTTTCCTAAACAATTTGCCGTTATTATGCAGAAAAGTGTTGCTATGCAGAAAAGTACCACTTCTCTAAATGAAGAAATAATTTTGAATTATTGGTGATTACTAATTTTTTACTCAAATTTAAGGTCTCAAAAACAATGATATACATAGGACATCAGGAAAGTGTTCCTACTAGGCTTGGCGACTTAAAATACTCGGCCTAAGAGCCTCATATTTCAAACGGCTGCCTCGTC
Source organism: Agriotes lineatus (assembly GCA_940337035.1). NCBI lineage: Eukaryota > Metazoa > Arthropoda > Insecta > Coleoptera > Elateridae > Agriotes > Agriotes lineatus. The sequence continues at coordinate 26,202 of CALNHX010004896.1, read as the reverse complement.
CTGTAAAGTATCAATTTCCCGACTTGTTATGAAATATACTATAATTGTTGAGCTTTGAAACTGAAATTACACTACACTTAAAAGTTCTTTGGGAATATCTTACATTTTCGATACGCGTTTTTAGCCAAGCTTCTTGGGTTTGTTGCTAATTTACTTTAATTCTTTTTATTTGATTCTCTAGTTAATGCACAATCATCTCTAGCTGAGAAGTTGGCTGCATTAGTTAATTTTTCAGTTACCATTCGGAGTGACGGGATAACTAAAAGAGGACGGTAGACGATGTACTATGAAAGAATACCTTCTGCAGACAACATATTCTATACCTTCGGACCTTTGTTAACTTCTGCGCTGGAAAAAAAGAGAAACTGTTCATCTTGCGACAATTGTTTTAATCGTGTAGCCACTTTTTAGTAGCTTTTTTATGTTTTCTTCAGCGGCTTATCATCTTAAGCATCTATTTATTTATCTATTTATCCCAACTGACACATACAAAAATAGAATTCCATAAAACACAAATAACTGATAAACGATGAAGAGAATTAAATAAATGAAGTAAATGAAAATTCAAATTAATATGAGCAAACTGAGAATTAAAAAATTGCTATGTAAATTATTATGTTGTATGTGTTAAGAGCATTTCAACAGTCTGAGATTGACATTTATTAGCTGCGCAGGGTGAAAAAAAGTGAAAAAAGATAAGTTTCTTGTTAGTTTTAATTGTTATTCGTTGATAACGAGGGCAGATTGTCCCTCGAAACGTTCGTTGTTAATATTTTCGTTATTTAATATTTTAATTTTCAGAGTGGCGAAATACCCATATAAGAATATGAATTATGAATTCACGCCACAAAGAAGTTTCAGAGATTATCTTAATCAAAGGTATGGGCCTAACATAACTAGTAACTTCCGAAGTTGGGAAAACCTCTACAAGAAGCTGGCACACTCTGAAAATAGTATAACTTTCCTATGTCGTTGTAGAAATAGCTGTATTATTCCAAAAGGGTTTAGACTCAAAGCACCTTATGTAAGTGCTCGTTCTAGTAATATCATGAAAAGAGCGAGTAAAGCTCTAGTTAGAGATAGAATACAATTTCATAGACATAACAAAGTGATATTATTTTCTGACATAAACAAACTGGAACAGGTGATGCAAAGGGATGTACGGGAAGACGATTTCAATCGCATGTACAACTCTATTAGTAATACCTACATCAAAACACACACAGAGCAAAAACGTACACATTTAAAAAAGTACCAACACCTCATACAAGAAAAACACACAATTGAACTAAATACACTAAAGAACAGTGACACTTTTTTTAAATAAAACTGTAGTTAATCTGTCTTCTAAAGAACTAAACGCCACTGACAAATTAGTTCTTGGCAAAGGACTCAACTACGCAGTGGCGCCAAAACGAATTAATAAACTTGATTTAGTTACAGCTATAGAAGAGACTTGTCAAAAACTTCCAGAAGACATTAGAGAGTAATTCAGGATTAGAAACAAAATCATACTTGAACGACCTTACACAATAAGACAAAATATATCCAAACAAGAAAAACAGTCACTACACACACTAGAAACAGGTAACACAATTAAAATTCTACCTGCAGACAAAGGCAACGCCACAGTAGTACTTGACACAACCACATACAACGAAAAACTTTTAAGACTAACTAGGGAGGGACAATACACTAAACTAAATAAAGATCCAACACATACAATAGAAACAAAAATATACAGAACACTTTACAAACACAGAGAACAATTTACAGATTTTGTAAGACGTACGCTAACACCACACTACAGTAAACCACCACATTTTTATGGATTACCAAAGATACACAAACCAAATGTACCACTTAGGCCAATAGTTAATTCTATAGGTTCTCCTTGTCACAGTTTAGCTAAATATTTACTTAAGATATTGACTCCTATATCAGGAAATACAGACACGTATATAAAGAACACGCCCCATTTCCTTGAAAAACTTAAAGAAGCAAACATAAACACACAACACTTAATGGTTAGTTTCGATGTAGTTAGTCTCTTCACTAATGTTCCAGTAGACAAAACACTCAACATCATTAAACATAGGCTACCAAACGATAACACATTACATACACGAACAACATTAAACGTTGGTACCATTATAGAACTTTTAACACTATGCATTAAAACGACATACTTTCAACTAAACAATGAATTTTACCAACAAGATTTCGGGATGGCAATGGGTTCACCTTTATCTCCCATTGTTAGTAACATTTTTATGGAAGACTTTGAACAACAACATGTCTACACGTACACCAACAAACCAGTAGTTTGGTGGAGATATGTCGATGATGTTTTTGCAATTTGGCCTCATGATATGGATGAGGTGGACAAATTTCTTGAACATATTAACAATAAAGAAACCTCCATCAAATTCACATTAGAAACAGAGCAAAACAATTAGTTACCCTTTCTTGATACACTAATCACACGCACAATAAATACTTTTGAAACATCAGTATACCGTAAGAAAACCAATACTAATAGGTACTTACATTTTAATTCTAACCATCACAAAAACATAAAGACAGGCGTTGTAAAAAGTCTTTACGACAGAGCCAAAGTTGTTTGCTCTAATGATACAATTTTCAAAAAAGAGAAAGAATTTATTATTAATGTTTTATAAGATAATGGCTATCCACAGACTCTTGTTCGGAACATTTTCAATACACGAAGCAATGCCACACACATACAAAGGAATGACACTCAAAAATATAATACTCTTAACTATACCATATATTCCAGGCATATCTGACAAAATTAGACGAATTGGAAATAGATTCAATGTTAGGACGGTATTCAAAACGATGAATACTTTGCGGTCAGTTCTTACAAAAACTAAACCGTTCAACGAAGAACAACATTCAAGGAATTGTATATATAGTATTCCCTGTGAATGCGGGAAATATTATATCGGTGAAACATCCAGGCCTTTAGCAGTAAGAGTTAAAGAACATAAAAATATGTTGAAAACGTATCAATTCAATAAGTCTAAGCTGGCAGAACAGGCTTGGGATGAAAACCATAAAATACAATGGGACAACACAAAGATCTTGTCTAAAGAATCGATGTCAACTAGGCGAAAAATTAAGGAAACGGCATACATTTTACTTAACGAAGAAAAATGCGTGTCGTCTTTCTCAATATTTTTAGACAATAGTTGGCTATCGATTCTTAAAGATGAGATCAAGTAGGTACAGATATCAACAAACGTCAATGTCAGAAAATTCATTGGAGGTTGGTCGTTTTTCCTTCCAGTGAAAAAAAGATAAGTTCTTGTTAGTTTTAATTGTTAGTCGTTGATAACGAGGGCAGCTTGTCCCTCGAAACGTTCGTTGTTAATATTTTCGTTATTTAATATTTTAATTTGCAGAGTGGCGAAATACCCATATAAGAATATGAACTTAGCTTAGCACCTAGAACAGTTTTGGAAGAAGGATTTTTTGGTGGTTACGCAGCTTTTTGAAGTCACGCAGGCTGTAGTTCGGTTAAATATCATTATGTAAAACGAAAATTAACATATGATGTGGTTTGATGTAACTGCGGTACAGTTGTGCACCTATCTAGGTCATCTTTGCGTAACTAGAGGCGTCACCTTACATTGTAAAGAACCATCATTAATTATCGTTCAAATGTAATAATTCACATTCATACTGAACATATGGTATCTACCTGTGATTTACCTTTTTAATTAATTAAGTGATGAAGGTGTAATTACGATGCCGAAACGCATATACATTTCTGGTGAAGATAGCAATTGTGCCAAAAATGGAGTCGCTCAATGGCTAAAACTTAATTTTACACTGTAACCCAAGGTTCCACGACAATTCCTCGCGGCTAATTTAGCCAGCGACAATTCATCGCGGCTAATTTAGCAAGCGACAATTCATCACCGACAGTTTCGCGCGGAACAGTTTCTCGCACGGACAATTCGTCGCGCATATACGTAGTATAAAACTATCATAATCATAACTATTATTATAACAGATAAATATTGATCACTACTAATTCATTTTTTAAGTTTTTAGGTTAAAATTATGGACTATGATCCTAAGGTAATCTAAAAGTAGTCTATTGCCATAGTCTTCGACTTTTATTCGTCCAACAGTTATTATCATCAAAAGGGGTTACCGTTGGCTAATCTCTCAAAATCAAACCTAACATAGCTACTTGGATACAATTGCCTGCCGACCTGCTCAGTACGAAGACGGCGTGTGACAGTTCTATGAACGAAATATGCAAAACGGGCGCCAACGGTATTTTTAACAAAATAAGCAAGTGTATCCAGGCAGTAGAACGAGAATCCGTAAACTCAGTAGCACAAACAATCTGAAAGAAAGCACAACTCAAACATCGGTAGCAGTAACAAATAATAAATAAACACAATAAAATATCACAGTATAATTGGCATTTAAAATATCACAATACAATCGACAAAGCATAACTCTTAATATGAATGCGTCACAATTTACCAATAACTGCATAACAACAAAAATAATGGTTGAGCGGACGTTATGGAAAATCAAAACTTAAATTGCCGCAAGCCGAGAAGCGGCCGCGCACACTCGCGAACGGACATGTCATAAAATGATGATCTAAATACAGTCTAAAGTACAACCTGTTAGCGGCTTCTGTCGAGCACTTTCAGCATGCTTATTAAGAGTCCAGGCGTGCTGAAGATCTCCCTGAGAACACGCAGCAAGCCAAGGTCGCACATCGAAGATAGCGGCGGCGACAGCTGCCTCCTCGAAATTCGGAAAAACTGCACACTCGAACTGAATTGCCCAAAACTGCTTATGTAGACTGATTTAACCAAGACTGATTTGCCCCGACAGATTACTCGAATTTTGCCCACGGCTGCTTGTTCGAATTCTGCCCAAGACGGCTTGTTCGAATTCCGCCCAAGACGGCTTGTTCGAATTGTGCCCAAGACGGCTTGCTAAGGAAAACGAAATCCAGAATAAATGCATGCAACCCTTTGGTAAACGACCAACAAAATAAAACGGAACTTACCCCGGGTGAACTGGGCAAACGAGCATCGAAGGCTAGATGCGGCATGGCGTAGAATAAAATCTCACATGCTTCGCTTTGCAGCGAGGCCCCAAAGCTCCCATAACTAACAAAATGTAGCGGCAAGACAAAGCGGATCACCAAAGCCAGCATAAAACATCTTCGCCGCGTTCCGCCAAACCAAAAGGGACGCGCTCAGCCAAAAGAATGCGGCCTCGAGAGCGCTCCGACCTCAACGCTGTCGAGCAAGGCCAAAATCATGCCTGAACGATACGATAACAAGCCCCACAGAAATCGCAAATTAACGAAGGCGTAAAACTAGCAATGCAGAACTACAGGGAGTAACAAAATAACCGTAACAACTCCCCCCTTACCAGAACAGAAAAATTTCGCAGAAATTTTTCTACGCTAAGATCAATAATACGCACATTCGCTCAGCCAAGGACGACAAAGTTGATCAAAAACCAGATGAAAAATCTCAACCATAATTACAATAGAAAACCCAAACCCACACCACAATACAGCAACTGCCCGTGAAGACGGTAGTGACTCCAGGAGAAGCCCGAGACCAGGTCAACCCCACGACAGGGATCGAGACTGCTCGTCGCTGCTGGATCTAAACGCTGCGCCGGTGAACAGTCCCGTAGCAACCCATCGGAAAGAAGTTCCAGCCCCAAGAACTCCCCAAAATCACCCCATATCTTCACGAGTACCCCCCCCCTGACAACTTCCTAAGAAAACAAACCCCGAGGCGAAAGCAAACCCCTACAGTCAAGGTACTGCGAAACCGAAAACCTCCAAGAAACCCTTCCCACGAACAAACCACAAACCCACCCCCAAAGATATACGAAACCCAAAGGATCACAACACACAACACCTACAAACACATCGCATCCCCAAGTGGAGATCTCACTAGAAGTCTATCAACAACCGAAACAGTGCACGCAGACAGCAGTCCCCACCAGATTCAACTCAACAACAAGGCGTAGTGCCTCACACAACAATAAGCTCTACAGCAAATCCAAAATCCGGAACGTGCCAAAAGTACCAAAACCAAATACCAAATCGAACTACTGCCAACAAACTACTTCAGCGCTGATAAGGGAGAAACTAGATGAAATAATTCCCTAAAGTGACCTACCCTACAAATGCCCAACCAACCACCCTAGACTCTATATGAGGAAAAACAAGATGAAAACGTTTCCTAACAGTGACCTACCCTACAAATGCCCAACCAACCACCCTACACTAGGAGCCCAAACGCGAAACGAAAGCAAAAAGCAAGAGACTAAAGAAAACGAAAAGGACAGAGGCTTCGCGAAAGAGTTGGGTCCCAACTAATCCGACATAAGTCGACCCTCCAAAAGGGCAACAGAGACCGTCCGCAATCGCCAAACATGTCCGAAAGCGACACCAAACGCGGGACGAACCTTACTGTGGAAAATAATCCGCATAAGCGTCATGGATGCCCAAAAACAAAAAAAACAAAAAACTCACAGCAGCACGATAGCTGAACTTCACTCAAAAATACCAAAATTGCTGACGGACACGACAACTGGCATCAAACGGCCAAATCCGCCTAAAACGGAGAACGTCACGACAGCATACCAAAGGGGCATCCAAACAATCCAGCAAGCTAAGCTCGCCCTACGCAAAAGCAAATGCAAACACAAAGGAAAACTAAAAGGAGAGGAAAAAAAAAGGAACCAACAGATAAGAGTGATAAGAAACGGCTTGAGAGGAAAATTTGCGAAACAAAACCCCTTAAGCATATCCACTTCAAACCACCATACTCACAATCAATCCAAAAGGGGAAGAAAGAAAATGAAATGAAAAGCCAGCAATTAATAAACGCACCAAACCAACTAAAAAGATGGTTTGAGAGATCGTACAAATCCGCATAAGCGAATCTCCCAAACACACCAACACGAACCAGTATCCTAAACAACGAACCAGAAGATGACAGAGCCAACTAAGAAGAACTGCACCAAATCCAAACTGCGAAGATGGCCTGAGAGATCATAAAAATCCGCATAAGCGAATCCCTCAAACTCACCAACATCGACCCAAAATCCAAATCATCAATCGAACAGGAAAGATAAGAAACAAACAAATAAGCCGCGCTAATCCAACTGAAGGACGGCCTAAGAATCTCGCAAAGCAAACTCCCCCCAAACACATTACCAACACACTCCTAACAGGGTCAGCACCTCAACAGGAAAAGTCAAAAGGAAAACAACAACTTCCACAAAGGAAGGACGACAAAACAGGAAGAAAAACTCAAGCATACTAACTTCGCAGAACCTCAAGAACACGCAACCAATCGAAACCGAGACCATTCAGAAACTCCACTTACCAAAGCATACTCTCGCAACAAATCCCAACATACTACCTAAATTCACAACGTAACCAATCAATCGCTCAAACGAAACAAAAAAAAAATAGAAAAAACAACGAACAAGGGCTCCAAAGCAACTTGAGAAATGAACTTGGGCAACACAACAACACATTGCAAAATGTGCACACTACCTGGCTACCTCGGAAGCTGATCTCGCAGAAGATTCACCAAAACAAACGCACAGTACACCACAATAAGTAGCAGCCATCAAAAATACCAATCAATCACAGAGGCGAAAAACCAAATCAAAAAGAGAGGTGAAAAACCTCCACAATCAACGATCTAAAGCAGTGGTCGCCAACCTGTCGATCGCGAGCTACCGGTAGCTCGCGGGGGCAATTCTGGTAGCTCTCACAACGAAAATACAAAATCAGAGAAGCTTCCTAAAATTCCACAAAAAAATCTAATTGTCATAATATTAAACATAAACAGCGGCAACGTTGCGGCGAGCGATCTGCCGCTGACGCCATCAAGCTAGAATCGGCTAGAATCGGCTAGAACCGACCAGCCGGACCAGTGCGTTAGTGTTCGAGAACGATCTGGATTGCTTTGAACGGGATAAATACGCACGGCGCGGCGACATTGCGCTTAGTTTAAAACTGAACGCGTAACCAACGTCCAGCGGTTGGGTTAGTAGTGAACAACAAAAAATAATATTATGGCAAGCAGTTGTAAGAAGGTAAAGACATACCACTTTCATTCGGAATGGGAAGAACAATACTTTTTTGCAGAAGTTAAAGATAAAAATGTGTGTTTGTTATGTAATACTTCGGTCTCCGTTGCTAAAAAAGGAAATATTGAGAGACATCATAAAACTGTACATTCTAATTTTGAAAAATCATTCCCACTACATTCTGCCGCCAGAAAGGAGACACAGTTAAAAAAGCAGTTAATTGGACAACAATCAATATTTTTAAGAACAATCGACAAAAATAAGGCTGCAACTGAAGCATCGTACCGTGTATCCCAGATAATTGCACAAAAAAAGAAACCTTATGAAGACGGGGAAATGATAAAACAGGTGTTTTTAGAAGCTGCTGACTCGTTATTTGCCAACTTTAGAAACAAAGACGAGATAGTTTCAGCTATAAAATCTATGCAACTTTCTGCTAATACAGTGATGAGACGTGTAGAAGTAATGAGCAATGATATTTTTTTACAGTTAAGAACTGACTTAGATAACTGTGTTTATTTTTCACTTCAACTGGATGAATCAACAGATGTCGTTGACACTGTCCAGATGGCCGTGTTCGTCAGGATGGTTTTTAGTGATTTTACGATTAAAGAAGATCTTTTGAAGTTTATTCCACTGAAAGGACACACTACTGGACAGGAGTTGTTTTCTCATTTAAAAAATATTATTTCTTCCGAGAAAATTCCAATATCGAAAATGGTAGGCTTGACAACCGATGGCGCTCCAGCTATGGTGGGTTTTGATAAGGGTCTGGTGGCGTTATGTCGTAAAGATGAAACTTTTCCGCAATTTCTCTCTTACCACTGCATTATCCATCAGGAAGCATTATGTGGAAATTTCCTGAAACTAAACAACGTTATGAAACTGGTGGTAAAAATTGTGAACAAGATTAGAGCTCAAGCGTTACAAAGAAGATTATTCAAAACCTTGGCCGATGAAGTTGACTGTCAATACGGGGACCTACTCCTTCACTCTGAAGTCCGATGGTTAAGTAGAGGACGGGTGCTGAAACGTTTTACTGATGTCCTATCTGGCATAGTTCAATTTTTCAAAAAACGCGATGAACCGACTCCGGAACTAGAAAATTCAATCTGGCTTAGAGATTTTGGTTTTCTCGTGGACATTACCGAGAAATTAAACGAACTTAATTTGCAGCTTCAGGGGAGAGACAAAGAACTAGCAGAAATGATTTCTGATATAAAAGCATTTATCAAAAAGCTGGAGTTTTGGGAACAAAACCTAATTAACAGCGATGCCAAGCATTTTCCTATTCCTTCAGAAAAAATATCTCAAAATCCATTAGAACCCTATGACAGCAAATATCATGTAGAAATAGTTTCTACCCTGAAGAATAACTTCAAAAATCGTTTTAAGGATTTCAACGAAATGGCTTTAGTAGCGCAGTTTGTTGTTTCACCCTTTATGGAAATTGATATCCAACAGTTTGCAACTTGTGTTATGCAGAACTTTGGCGAAGACATCGCTGCAACAGAAATGGAAGTAATTGATTTTTAAAATGATTTAGCCTTAAAATCGTTAGTCTCAAGTACCAAATGTATCTGGCCTATTGTAAGTAAAGACAAATATTCAATTCTATGCCGTGTTGCCTTGAAAGTGAAAGCATTATTCAGTTCAACCTATTTGTGTGAATCTTCTTTTTCCAATATGAAGTTTATTAAGAACAAATATCGCAATCGACTTACAGATGAACATTTGGATAATTGTATTCGAATGGCTGTATCAAATTATACTGCAAACATTAAAAAAATTATCGATGAGTCTGAGTGTCAGCCTTCTCATTGAACGTGCTTTTTTATTTTTCAATGTTTATGTTCATGATAGTGCGTTACTTTGTTGTTGTTATTATTAACTATTTTTAAATCTTACGTGACATACCGTTGTGGCTGGATAAAAGTTTGTGTTTATTTTTCAAACAACTTCGTTTGGTAGGTAGGAATGTAGTTATTATTAGTACCTATGTATTATGTATTACCAGTTAAATAAAGAGTAAAATAAATACATATAATGATAAATTAACTGTGGATTATTTCATTTACGTTGCGTTACGTGGCTTCCGTGTGGGTAGCTCGCTGTTTATTCCAAAATGAACAAGTAGCTCAACACATTGAAGAGGTTGGCGACCACTGATCTAAAGTGACAAAAACTTGGCTACTACAACCAGGAATAAAGCACAACGCTAGCACACTCGAGCGATACGGAATGAGCTCAACAAAAGTTACTTCTACAACAAAACGTTATTGACATCAACTCCCGAAATTTAAATTTTGTATCGCACGTAATGATTTTCCAACGACACATGCATGATCAAATATAGATAGTTAAAAATTCTATACTACTTAGCCTAGCATGCACAAATAGCAAAACATATTAAAATTAGACACTGCATCATATAAAAATGCTGGCAAAAATATCATACATAATTTGTTACTGCACCAATTTGTCATATCAAAATTTCAAACAAGTGCCGAGGCACATTTACAAAAAAGCACGCCACCACATTGGGCGCCATAAATCTTATTATCATCAAAAGGGGTTACCGTTGGCTAATCTCTCAAAATCAAACCTAACATAGCTACTTGGATACAATTGCCTGCCGACCTGCTCAGTACGAAGACGGCGTGTGACAGTTCTATGAACGAAATATGCAAAACGGGCGCCAACGGTATTTTTAACAAAATAAGCAAGTGTATCCAGGCAGTAGAACGAGAATCCGTAAACTCAGTAGCACAAACAATCTGAAAGAAAGCACAACTCAAACATCGGTAGCAGTAACAAATAATAAATAAACACAATAAAATATCACAGTATAATTGGCATTTAAAATATTACAATACAATCGACAAAGCATAACTCTTAATATGAATGCGTCACAATTTACCAATAACTGCATAACAACAAAAATAATGGTTGAGCGGACGTTATGGAAAATCAAAACTTAAATTGCCGCAAGCCGAGAAGCGGCCGCGCACACTCGCGAACGGACATGTCATAAAATGATGATCTAAATACAGTCTAAAGTACAACCTGTTAGCGGCTTCTGTCGAGCACTTTCAGCATGCTTATTAAGAGTCCAGGCGTGCTGAAGATCTCCCTGAGAACACGCAGCAAGCCAAGGTCGCACATCGAAGATAGCGGCGGCGACAGCTGCCTCCTCGAAATTCGGAAAAACTGCACACTCGAACTGAATTGCCCAAAACTGCTTATGTAGACTGATTTAACCAAGACTGATTTGCCCCGACAGATTACTCGAATTTTGCCCACGGCTGCTTGTTCGAATTCTGCCCAAGACGGCTTGTTCGAATTCCGCCCAAGACGGCTTGTTCGAATTGTGCCCAAGACGGCTTGCTAAGGAAAACGAAATCCAGAATAAATGCATGCAACCCTTTGGTAAACGTCCAACAAAATAAAACGGAACTTACCCCGGGTGAACTGGGCAAACGAGCATCGAAGGCTAGATGCGGCATGGCGTAGAATAAAATCTCACATGCTTCGCTTTGCAGCGAGGCCCCAAAGCTCCCATAACTAACAAAATGTAGCGGCAAGACAAAGCGGATCACCAAAGCCAGCATAAAACATCTTCGCCGCGTTCCGCCAAACCAAAAGGGACGCGCTCAGCCAAAAGAATGCGGCCTCGAGAGCGCTCCGACCTCAACGCTGTCGAGCAAGGCCAAAATCATTCCTGAACGATACGATAACAAGCCCCACAGAAATCGCAAATTAACGAAGGCGTAAAACTAGCAATGCAGAACTACAGGGAGTAACAAAATAACCGTAACACAGTGTCTTTGTAAACCTTTCTTTGGCGCACTTCATTTTCAGCCACAAACTGGTCTATTTTCAGTCGGTTGACACTATCTTCTTTTTTAAGCACTTTCACAAGTTTCCATAGATTGGGATGGGCGCCATTGATCATAGATGACAAGCTATTGTGCCACCCTTCAACTGCATTGTTGGTACGAGGACTATCTTGCATAGTTACGTCGTAGCAATTTATTTGTTTTGATTTCCACACCTTTTTGTGTTTTATTTCGGGGATTTGAGAATCTAAATTTAAAAACATTAAAACCCTGGTAGAAATTAACACTGGTAGTAATGTAGAAAAACGGAGCTTTAATGTTATCAAGCCAAATTCTAAATTCCCTAAATAAAAACCAAATCTAATAAAAGACTTAACAGCTATAACCTGCTTACTCCACCTAATGCTTTGTTAATAGCAACACCGAAACGAATAAATTGTAGTGTTGCCTAAATTGTATTTAGTTTTTTACAAATAAAGTCAAAATTGAAGCACTTGAAATAAATATTGGGATGGTACGTCTCTAATTTGGTGTTTGTAATATGTTAATAATTTAATAAGGATAGCACCCAAATATTTTTGTATTCATGTTATTAAATCTTAGGTTGATTAAAAGTGACTTATAAATTGATAGCTAAAATAAATAGTTGTATGCCCTCTACAATACCTTATTTATCTGCAACTAATCAAATAAAAACGCTAGCTCAAATTTCGGTAAAGCAAGGCTCGTCTCGGTTAGGACCACCCTGAATGCATTAATTATTGAAATTCGTTAATACGGATCTGTTCTCCGCTTTTAGCTCACACGCGCAATCAAAAAATCTGAAATTAGGTCAAGTGTTAACCAAGATCGATGCCGTTTACAAGATTGCGTTTAATTGAATGATAAATATTGTGAAGTCGGTCAAAGTGTTATCGGTAATTATTTCAATTAGACTGTTTTTTCTGCATTAATTTGTCTTCTGTTTCAGATCTTGCGGGCACGCTATTTCATTTGTTTTTATAGCGTCGGTTTTTAGAAAAAACATAACCTCAACTTAGATTACTGCAATTTCCGGATCTCTGGCTGTTAATGGATGTTTAATATGCCTGGGATCGGCTTCCTCAGGTTGTACTCTTGCTTTATGGTAAGTTTCAGGCTTCTAGCTCCAATATTTTCTTATAAAACTAACCTGCGATTTCTGCAGTCTGCGGCAAGCTTTTCCGATGCCTTCAAGTAGCCGGATCTTCTCCTGGGGTGCTGAGATTGACGTGCCGGACTCCTATTCGCTGGAGGGACGTGCATCAGTTGAAACCCCAGGCTCTGGAACCTCTTTCTTGGCTGTGGCTCAGGATCGTAAGCTGGGATGGTTATGGCGAAGGTCTCGGAGACGCCAACGATGAAAATTATTTTTAAGTGAGGGAAATTGAAACCCACACTTCCACTTATAGCCTGGTAATTTGTCAACACAATGGTGTACTTTATTTTAATAAATTCAAATGGCTTCTATGTTAAAACTCAATTTATTTGGAGATACAAAAACTGGCGGTCATTACAATAATTTATTCATTTGTCAACCTCCACTAATTTGTTATAAACAAAAGCTAGTTAATTTTAACATGGTTTAAAATACTGACTTTTAACAATAATTCTACTTAAAACTATGATTTTGTACACTAATACTAATTCTAAAATAATTGTTTATATTTATATTAAATTTTGCGTGTCTATTTTCCACTGCATGTCTCTTTAATTTGCGTTTTAAATATCCACATGTCACTGCACTGATTCGAGTATTTAATTCGCGCATATCCTGCACTTTCTTCCTTTGAATTTACTGTTTCCTTTTCACACACATTTTTAAATTCATATGTGTTTTCTTTTCTGCTATTCCTATAACCCTTGCCTTTTGATTCTTACGGTTTCCTTCAAATCCTTTAATGCCTTTCTTCTTATCTGCCCGTTGCATGTTATTAAGCTTATCTATCCTCCAAATACCTTTCTTATAAAATCCTGACTGGATTTCACTATTAAAATATGCCTGATTTCTACGCTTCATTCCCTTGCGTTTGCAATCCATTTTGTAATTATTAAATTTCATTCGGCTTGGCCTTTACATTTTGCACAAACCTAATTAATTAACTGAACTTACATCCAATTTGGATCCCTATGCGAATTGAGCTTTGCATATTGCGTTCATTAATTAATTATTCTGCAATTACTGGCATCTCATTACAAAAGTATCCATTCTGGCAAATTCAAATTTTAGCTTTGTAGTTATATAAAATATCTCAGTCTGAGCTTTCATGAAAAGTCCATTAATTTGGCAATGCTAACAGAGTTGATGTGTAGGGCTTAGAACCATAGCAATATATTGTAATAGCTCTCTAGATAATTACAGTAGCTTCTTCTCCGGTATAAAATTGTATGCTTTTGTACAAAACTAAAGAAATTACAGCTAAAAACTGTTTTAATAGATTTTATTAAATGCAAGCTCCTAATTTAAAATTTTTAGAATATTTTATGACACGCTCCTTGTAAATCGCCTCCTAAGCAAGTTTAGCCATCGACAAGGTTTTTAGAATACACAGTAACAGTTTTAAATTATCCCAGGCGAGAAATTGTCGCACCGAGAAATTGTAGCACGCGTGGAACTGTCGCGCGTGAAATTGTCCGCGACCAATTGTCGTGCGCTAAATTGGTGGCGCAGAATTGTCGGAATACCTTAACCCAAAGCAGCCATGAAGTCATTAACTTTACTAACATAATTTGCATGACTGTTTTACTGCCTTCGCTATTAAATAGCTTTGATTGAGTGTGGGAAGGAATATACAGGTACCTGGATAAATTGCTATTATTTCCGCGTAAGGATCATTTTGATTTTAAGAGGGTGCTAAATTCTATCATTCAGTGAATTAACTTATTCTAAATTGCAGATACATGTGAATAGTAGTATTGCAATAAGGTGTTGATTTTCGAGCCCCTCTCAGAAGCATCTTCCAGAAATTGCTTACGTGGCCCCTTTAACTACGGCTTGCTTGCAATTTATATGCTAGCTATAATAGTTATTTACTATACAAGTGGGATAGCAGCATCATTAATATACGTGTGTGTAAGTTACAAACGAGTGCGTAGCGCGAGTTATGTAAGCACGTCTTGTCCCGTCCCGTCCGTTCCCGTCCAGTCCAGTCCAGTCCAGACCCGTCTCGTCCCGTCTCTTCCCGTCCTGTCCATTTACCCCATTTCACCCCCTAAGGGGTTAATTTTCAAAAAATCACGAAATACGTGTTTGCTTATTTGTTTTTAGGAGTACTTCTAGGAAGTTTCAAGTCGGAATGTCTATTTAATATTATTTCTCCATACAAAATTGAAACCCCCATTTTACCCCTTTAAGGGTTGGATTTCGAAATATCCTTATTCCTTGTATACATCATAAACGGAACCTCTGTGCAAAATTTCAGCTTTCTAGGTCCAAGGGTTTGGGCTGGGCGTTGATCAGTGAGTGAATGAGTGAGTCAGGACTGTCAGTTTTATATATACCGGGTGCTGACTTGCGCGACGCACCATAGGGATTTGCATAGTAAATTCTTTATATTCAATGATTTGCTCACCTAATTATTTTAGAGCTAAATTGTAAATATATTTTTTGTAGAGAAAAAAATACTGCATTCATTCATACTATTGCTAACAATTTTTCATTTTCCCGAACCGAAGCAATAGAAAAAATCAAACCAGCATTTTACAAAAATCAGTGATGCCGTGAAATTATTGAAACAAGCCAACGCCAACGAAAGTGCATGCGGGGCGACAATATGTGTTGCTTGTTTGTTTGTCATTGATGTTTAACGTTTATAATAATTCATTATTAATTATGTTATGCTTAATGTCTCTAAGGTAAGGTACCTGAACCTTGTCCATAACAAAAATGGTTTTATGGTGGACATTCGTTAAGTAAGCTCCTAGTTTATTGTAAAATATCCGTATCGGAAAATTCCAAACAATACAACCATTAATAGACTGATACATTAAGTTTAACACTACATGCACGTTATTAAATAATTGTAGGTGCCATAATGAGGATCAGAACTTACACCAAAACGAGAAAAACGACACTACGTTCAATCTTTTGAAGGCAGTGTCTTCATGATCGCCCAGCACGCACTTGCGTTGGCATTGGCTTGTTTCAATAATTCCATGGCATCACTGATTTTTGTAAAAATGCTAGTTTGATTTTTTTCATTCCTTCGGTTCCGGAAAATGAACAATTGTTAGCAACAGTATGAATGAATGCAGTATTTTTTTCTCTACAAAAAATGTATTTACACTTTAGCTCTAAAATAATTAGGGGAGCAAATAATTGAACATAAAGAATTTACTATGCAAATTCCTATGGTGCGTCGCGCAAGTCAGCACCCGGTATATATATAAGGCGAGGAAATTTTTGACTGGGAAAGGGGTTATAGTCAACACCAATCTCAGTACTTGGGCAACGATTTTAAGAGCTATTAATGGTTTGTTGAAATAAAACCACTTGATGCTAAGGTCGACGTTTCGATATTTATTTGTATCATTATCAAGACCTAAAGAGAGATTTACAGATAAGAAGCGTTGTTTGTACAATGTAATTAGTTAAGATCTTACCTAACAACTTGTGGTACAAAACCAGAAAGGCACATGTAGTTCACAAAACATGTGACCAGATTTCAAATTTTAAATTTACAGGAGCAAACACTGAACGAAGCAGCATATCACACAACAAAAGTAATGCTAGATTTCCTGTCACCAGGTTACATTTTAAAAATTTACAAATACATTTAAAATTAATTGATTACTACAATTTTTATTGGTTTTAAGCCATAATGGCCGTCAAATTGATAAAATTGTTTAAACCCGACAAGGAATGCAAGAAAGTTATAAACTTTGCAGATGACAGTTTTCAGCCGCGCATGCGCCTTAGATCGGCGTCAGTAGTATACCAGGGACGTTCAAAATGGAAAGGCACTGTTCGCTAGCACAAGAAGGAAATTTATGAAATTTAATTAAATGGTAAATTATTTATTTATGGGAATGAAAGATATATTATAAGGAGATTGAAACAGGTTAGGTTGAGGATTATTGACCCCCGATTCTAACCAGGTTGGGGAAAATCTAAAGAAAAATCGTTATTGGACATGGTTAATAGGAGGTGATATGAAACACTGAGGTTGTCAATGTCTGTTTTTGAATTGAGGGTGTTGTTACTGCCAAAAATGTGGCACATTTCAATAAACAAACGATGGTTACTATTAGATTCTGTTGTAATGATTTTGGCATTATCAAAATCCATCTCATGACCTGTACTGTTGACGTGACTAGCTAAAGCACAAGCTTTGGGTTTTACACGGGAATCACTTTTGTGCTGGGTAATCCTAGCTTTCAACCTCTGTGAAGTTTGCCCAATATAGGTGGACTGGCACCCATTACAATTTATCTGATAGATGACATTTGGGGTTAGCATAATTGGAGTTTTATCTTTCAATTTGGAAAAACAATCTTTTATAATATGGTGATGTTTATCTGCTATTATTATGTGATTAAATTTGTGGAAAACCCTTTTTATTATGTGGGATAGCCCTTTGATGTAAATGAGACTTTTGTACATAGGGGGTTTGTCGTCCCCGTTTACAGACCTATCAAGAGGAGTGGCCCTGTTGATCGTATTGGAGAATAAAATGGAATTTAATAGTGAAATTGGATAATTATTTAATTTAAGAATGTTAATAAATTTTTTAAGATTGGTCTTATGAAAATCTGGGTGTGAGATCGTAAGGATTCTGTGTTTAAGACCTCTTACGACATTAAGTTTGTGTCGAATGTTATGTATAGAATGGAAATTCAAATACCGACCAGAACTGGTGGGTTTGACGTACCAGTCAAGTTTGATCACGTTAGATGCAGTTCTGATGACCAAAGTATCCAAAAAGGGAACCGATCTATCCTTCTCTCGCTCTACTGTGAATTGAATATGTTTGTTGAAGCTATTAAAGACACTCAACACATTGTCGACCTCGCCACCCGGTACTGCGCACACTATGTCATCAACATACTGGTAAAGAAAGGGAAATTGGAAAGCCAATTTAGGGGTACATTCTTTTATTATGGTATTAACAATGATTTCAGCAAGAATTGGTGAAAGGGTTGAACCCATTGGGGAACCAAAAATTTGTTTGTAAAAATTATTATTAAATGAAAAGTATGTAGAATCAAAAATGAATTTGAGTAAATTGATAAATTGTGGTTTTGGTATGCTGGTAAATGGATCTATCAGATTCCAATTATTTTCAACTACCTGTATCACTAAATCCAAAGGGATATTAGTGAAGAGTGAGACCACATCTAATGAAATGATTTCAAAATTAGGAGGTAAAAGGAAATTACTAATCTTTTCGCTGAAAGCGAAACTGTCTTTAATTCGGTAACTATTGTACTCTAGGAAAGCTTTCCCTAGTATTTCTGCTAGATATTTAGAAATGTTCTTATCCGGAGATTGTGTTGATAACACAATGGGACGACAGGGTATGTCAGGTTTATGAATTTTTGGAAGGCCGTATAATTTAGGGGAGACTGAATTATGACAAATTAATCGTCTGTAGGACGGAGTGTCTATGTAATTATTATTATGTAATTCTTTAATTAATTTATTATTTTTTGTTTCAATTGACAAAGTGGGGTCTTTATTAAGGGGTTTGTAAACTTGGGTGTCTTGTAAAAGGACCTGCATTTTACTAATGTAGTCAGCCCGTTGCATGGCTACAGTAACATTTCCCTTGTCTGAAGGTAAAATCAATACATCTGGGTTATCTTTTAAAAATTTATTACAATCCCTTTCTAATGATGATAAGGGGTTTTTTGTGTTATTTTGATTTTTTAGGAAATCTGTAAGATGAAAAGCTACTAAAGAGCGATAATTATTTCTTTCCTTGTTGTCTAGAGTACTGATAATATCTTCGATTTGGGAAAGATATTTATAAAGTGTTGATTTGTTATTTAAGCGAACAGGCAAACCAAATTTCGGTCCAAGTGAAAGGAACCTTTTAGTATTTTCAGGGAAATTAACATTGGTGAGGTTTTTAAACCACTTATCTGGTGTAATATTATCATTACTGGTTACATTAGGCGTCAACAGGTTATTTAATTTATTAACGTTATTGATTTTTATTTTATTAAGTTGAAATTGATATGATTTAATTTGTTTTATATTAAAGGACTTGAAAATCTCTCTAGGTAATAATTGCTTACTCTTCTCCATGGAGATATGTAAGTTTTTATGTAAAATTCGAATAGTGTCATTAATATCGTTAATTTCAATTTTTAATATATTGTGCAGTAAACTTTTTTCATTGTTCTCCACTTGTCTAAGGGTCCTGTTGTTCTGATTGTTGCTGAAGAGGTTTTCTGACGCTTTGATGTAGCCTCGTAAGTGCATTGGTGTCACATGGTGTTGAAGACATTTTTTTAAGAAGATTCTCCTGTTGCGTGCGGCTGCCAGCTTCCTGCTGATGTTCTGCCACATTTTCATGTGGGTGACTGCTTCATGTTCATACTCCCTGTTGATCATTTGGTAGAAATGCATCCCATACTTTTGTTGTGTGATATGCTGCTTCGTTCAGTGTTTGCTCCTGTAAATTTAAAATTTGAAATCTGGTCACATGTGTTGTGAACTACATGTGCCTTTCTGGTTTTGTACCACAAGTTGTTAGGTAAGATCTTAACTAATTACATTGTACAAACAACGCTTCTTATCTGTAAATCTCTCTTTAGGTCTTCATAATGATACAAATAAATATCGAAACGTCGACCTTAGCATCAAGTGGTTTTATTTCAACAAACCATGAATAGCTCTTGAAATCGTTGCCCAAGTACTGAGATTGGTGTTGACTATAACCCCTTTCCCAGTCAAAAATTTCCTCGCCTTGTGTAGTAACCACCGAGCTGTGAAAAGGACTTCGTTATATATATAGGAGCGATAATTATTCCTTTCCTTATTATCCAAACTATTAATAATGTCTTCAATTTGAGCAAGATATTTATATAAGGTTGATTTATTATTCAAGCTAACAGGTAACCCAAATTTTGGTCCAAGTACAAGGAAACGTTGTATACAATCAGGGATGACAACATTAGATATATTTTTAAACTACTTATCGGGTGTTACAATAGAATTACTTTGTGTTAAAGGCAGCCTCAAATTATTGAGTTTATTAATATTATTAGATTTTATTTTATTATAATGAAATTGGTAAAATTTGATCTGTTTTATATTAAAGGCATTGAAAATCTCTCGAGGTAGTAAACGTTTACAATTCTCTTTGGATATATGTAAAATTTTATGTAAATATCTAATGGTATCATTTATATCATTTAATTCTATTTTTAAAATATTGTGCAGTAACCTTCTTTGTGTGTTATCCACTTTTCTTAGCGTGCGGTTGTTCTGCGTTCTGCAAAACACGTTCTCCGTTGCCTTTATGTAGCCTCTCAGGTGAATTGGTGTGATTCCAAGTTGTCGACATCTGGTTAGGAAAATCCTTCGATTTTTGGCTGCCGCCAGCTTCTTGCTCGTGGTCTGCCAGTTCTTTAGGTAGGAGACTGCCTCTTGCCCATAATCCCTGCTTACTGACTCGTAGAAATGCATCGGTAATTCTATAAAGATAGTCCCTCTCACAGCTTGTGTGGTTACATACACAGTAAAATGTTATTTCTTGACTGGGATAGGGGTTGGAAAAACTCCAATCTCAGTGCTACGCACAGGTACCAAGCTTTAATGGTTAGATTGAATTAAAACCACTTGTATGTTTCGCCTGACGTTTCGTTTTTATTCAAAACATTATCAAAGGCTATGGACAAAAATTTACAATAAGCAACGTTGTTATAAAAGTTATTGAAAGTGACAGTCTTACCTAACACCTTGTGGACCAAAACACATGTTTTATTAAAAGCATGTGAAGATATTCAAATTTGAACAAATTCATAAACAGGGGCAGTAGGCCACCAAGATTACAGACCTGGGCTGCACATGATATAAATACACTTAGTCATACATCTAGTCGGTTACACATTAAAACTTACTAGCACATTTAAAATTTGATTTACAATAATTTTATTAGCTATTTGGCCAACATGGCCGTCAATTAGATAAAATCGTGATATTATTTCTAAGCAAACAGCGACAGGTGTCAGACAAATTGTTAGAACCGCGCATGCGCGGAGCGCAATTCGTCCAAATATTACGAGGGACGTTCAAAATGGAATTGACCAATTAGCTTGTACAATGCAATCTAACATAAGACTAGTCAAAAAACGACGACAAGGGTTATGTCTGAAGGTTCTAAAAGGTGGAAACTACAAAAAGAGTCCCAATTGAGCACCCAAGTTGTAAGTCTACCATGGGAAAAAAGACAAATGAGAAAAAATGGAGGAGAAGAGACCCTAAATAGATCTAAATATAACTAAATTTATTGTGGGACCGTATTGAGTTTATTAAAAATTTATTATTAAAGAATTAGTAATAGAATTGGGGCAGTAAAAAGAAAATATTATAAGATAAAAGTAACTACCCATTGGGCTTTCTCGGTTGGAGAAATTCTAAGAAGAAATCATTGTTGGACATGGCTAACAAAAGGTGGTATGAGACACTAAGATGATCAATGTCAGTATTTGAATTTAAGGTATTATTTGTACCAAAAATGTGGCACATTTCGATGAAAGTGCGGTGACTAGAATTTGGTTCAATAGTAATAATTTTTGTATTTTCAAAATCCATACAATGACCAGTGCTGTTGACATGTCCAGCAAGAGCGCAGGCTTTGGGTTTAAGACGAGAGTCGCTTTTATGCTGAATAATTCTTGATTTCAACCTTTGAGAAGTTTGACCAATATACGTAGAAGGACAACCACTACAGTTTATCTGATAGACGGCATTAGAGGTTAGGAGAGCTGGAGTTTTATCCTTTAATTTTGAGAAACAATCTTTTATGATATAATGGTGTTTGTTCGCAATGATAATATGATCGAACTTACGAAAAACCTGTTTAATTATATGAGAAAGTCCTTGGACGTAAATGAGACTTTTGTAAAGTGGAGGTTTATCATTTATATTATTATCAGAATTTTCTGGTGGAATGATCCTGCCCTTGGGGGTGGAGTATAAGATAGAATTTAATAAAGAAATAGGATAATTGTTTAATTTGAGAGTATTAACTAATTTATTGAGATTAACTGCGTGGAAATCCGGATGCGAGATCGTTAAGATTCTGTGCTTGAGCCCTTTCACTACATTCAACTTATGTCGAATGTTGTGTATAGAATGGAAATTCAGATAACGGCCAGAACTGGTTGGTTTAACATACCAATCCAGTTTAATAGTGTTGGAATTCGTTCTGATGACCAGGGTGTCCAGAAAGGGGACAGACCTATCCTTTTCTCTTTCCACTGTGAATTGGATGTGAGGGTTGAAACCATTGAAAACACTCAGCACATTGGCAACGTCGTCGACCGGTACTGCACAAACCAGATCATCAACATACTGGTAAAGAAACGGAAATTGAAAAGCCAGCTTGGGGATGCTTTCCTTTATGATGGTATTGACTATGATTTCGGCCAAAATAGGGGAAAGAGTTGAGCCCATTGGGGATCCAAAGATTTGTTTATAAAAATTATTATTGAAGGAAAAATATGTTGAGTCAAAGATGAATTTGAGAAGGTTAATAAACTGTGATTTGGGTATACTAGTTAGTGGTTCTATTAAGTTCCAATTGGTTTCAACAACCTGTATAACCAAATCTACAGGGATATTGGTAAAAAGAGAGACCACATCTAGTGAAATAATCCCATAATCAGGTGGTAATTGAACCAAATTCTAGTCACCGCACTTTCATCGAAATGTGCCAAAAATTTTGGTACAAATAATACCTTAAATTCAAATACTGACATTGATCATCTTAGTGTCTCATACCACCTTTTGTTAGCCATGTCCAACAATGATTTCTCCTTAGAATTTCTCCAACCGAGAAAGCCCAATGGGTAGTTTCTTTTATCTTATAATATTTTCTTTTTACTGCCCCAATTCTATTACTAATTCTTTAATAATAAATTTTTAATAAACTCAATACGGTCCCACAATAAATTTAGTTATATTTAGATCTATTTAGGGTCTCTTCTCCTCCATTTTTTCTCATTTGTCTTTTTTCCCATGGTAGACTTACAACTTGGGTGCTCAATTGGGACTCTTTTTGTAGTTTCCACCTTTTAGAACCTTCAGACATAACCCTTGTCGTCGTTTTTTGACTAGTCTTATGTTAGATTGCATTGTACAAGCTAATTGGTCAATTCCATTTTGAACGTCCCTCGTAATATTTGGACGAATTGCGCTCCGCGCATGCGCGGTTCTAACAATTTGTCTGACACCTGTCGCTGTTTGCTTAGAAATAATATCACGATTTTATCTAATTGACGGCCATGTTGGCCAAATAGCTAATAAAATTATTGTAAATCAAATTTTAAATGTGCTAGTAATTTTTAATGTGTAACCGACTAGATGTATGACTAAGTGTATTTATATCATGTGCAGCCCAGGTCTGTAATCTTGGTGGCCTACTGCCCCTGTTTATGAATTTGTTCAAATTTGAATATCTTCACATGCTTTTAATAAAACATGTGTTTTGGTCCACAAGGTGTTAGGTAAGACTGTCACTTTCAATAACTTTTATAACAACGTTGCTTATTGTAAATTTTTGTCCATAGCCTTTGATAATGTTTTGAATAAAAACGAAACGTCAGGCGAAACATACAAGTGGTTTTAATTCAATCTAACCATTAAAGCTTGGTACATGTGCGTAGCACTGAGATTGGAGTTTTTCCAACCCCTATCCCAGTCAAGAAATAACATTTTACTGTGTATGTAACCACACAAGCTGTGAGAGGGACTATCTTTATAGAATTACCGATGCATTTCTACGAGTCAGTAAGCAGGGATTATGGGCAAGAGGCAGTCTCCTACCTAAAGAACTGGCAGACCACGAGCAAGAAGCTGGCGGCAGCCAAAAATCGAAGGATTTTCCTAACCAGATGTCGACAACTTGGAATCACACCAATCCACCTGAGAGGCTATATAAAGGCAACGGAGAACGTGTTTTGCAGAACGCAGAACAATCGCACGCTAAGAAAAGTGGATAACACACAAAGAAGGTTACTGCACAATATTTTAAAAATAGAATTAAATGATATAAATGATACCATTAGATATTTACATAAAATTTTACATATATCCAAAGAGAATTGTAAACGTTTACTACCTCGAGAGATTTTCAATGCCTTTAATATAAAACAGATCAAATTTTACCAATTTCATTATAATAAAATAAAATCTAATAATATTAATAAACTCAATAATTTGAGGCTGCCTTTAACACAAAGTAATTCTATTGTAACACCCGATAAGTGGTTTAAAAATATATCTAATGTTGTCATCCCTGATTGTATACAACGTTTCCTTGCACTTGGACCAAAATTTGGGTTACCTGTTAGCTTGAATAATAAATCAACCTTATATAAATATCTTGCTCAAATTGAAGACATTATTAATAGTTTGGATAATAAGGAAAGGAATAATTATCGCTCCTTAGTAGCTTTCCACATTACAGATTTCCTTATATATATATATATATATACCTTATAGGCCCATAGCTTGTTTTGATTCTGTCCTTGGCTTTTTCTGCCCAGTTTCTTACTCCTATCTTCTCCAGGTCTTCCCTTACTGCCTCCAGCCATCTTTTTCTAGGTCTTTCTCTCCTTCGTGTGTTTTCTAGGCCTCCACGCAATACGATTTTTGTGGTTCTTTCTTGTGCTATAATACGCGGTTCTCCATACAGTTGTCTGACCTCCTCGTTGGTTCTCCTTTCCCATGTTTCTCCTACTCTTCTTCCTCCATAAATTCTTCGTAGTATTTTTCTCTCCCATACCTCGAGCTTATTCTGGTCTGCTTTGTTCATCACCCACGTCTCGCACGCATACGTTACTGTCGGTCTTATTACTGTTCTGTATACTCGAACTTTAGTTCCCCACGTCACGTTTTTTGCTCGTACCAATCATTAAAGCGCCCGCACATCTGCCACCTTTCACTTTAGCCCAGTCAATAGAACCAAAAAAAGGCGGATGCCTTTTGACTTTTTACAGGGTTATTGGGTTCAAGGTCATGAATGATTTCCTGAGTTTTTGACCTTGGCGAGCCTCCACTCGCGTCGTCTATTTGGAAAAATGGCGGCCAAAACCGGTTTTTTGCAATATCTTCTTTCCAGTTGGTCCTACTACAAAAATGTCTGAATGAATATTGTAGATGAGAAAATTTCCTACAACTTTCGTATAAAACATTCTTTTTCTAGGTTTAATAGTTTACAAACAGTCTAAAGCGCAGACGATTTGCAAAAATTTTCCAAAACGCCCATTTCCAGCCTAATGCTTTGAAATTATTAATCTATAATTACATACCGACTATTTTCCACTCGTTGCCGCACTACTCGAGGCAGACTACGTAGAATTTGGATCAGGTAATCGGGCTCATTTCAGGTAGTCCTGTCGAGATATATATCTTTTTCTTTGCGTGCCTATCCATTACTGGATGTTGGCGATCATTCTGGCGATCATTACTTTGTTGGCAGCCGCTCGGCACAGCGCTGTTGTTGATGTGGAAAACAATGTCCTCAGATTTTTAAACCAAGAGATTCTTCTCCGTGCGGATCCTCTCCTTCTGTCGACCTTTCCCTGTAGTATAAGTTGGAGCAGTCTATAGCGTTCCCTGTTTCTCATTATGTGCCCCAGGTATTCCAGCTTTTTCTGTTTCACCGTGTTAATAATTTCCAATTCTTAGCCCATTTGTTGCAGTACTCTTTCAATCGTAATATGGTCTGTCTATGAGATTCGTAATATCCGGCGGTACAGCCACATTTCAAACGCTGCATTCATTCAGGACGTACTACCAAGTTCAGACTTGGTGTGGCGTCGTAAAAGATCCACAGCAATGGGGTTGGCAGAGTAGCAAGATTCCGATTCAAAATACAAAATATCCTGCTTCTCAGGCTTTGCTGAAATTTATTTCGTGTAAATG
The DNA here is from genome assembly GCA_940337035.1 of Agriotes lineatus. NCBI lineage: Eukaryota > Metazoa > Arthropoda > Insecta > Coleoptera > Elateridae > Agriotes > Agriotes lineatus. The sequence goes on along the minus strand of CALNHX010004896.1, from coordinate 108 downwards.
AAGACCAAATGCGGTGCAGCTTGTGGTTGTAGGAAAGCAGGCCTAAAATGTTCTAGTATCTGCGGTTGTTGCAACAGACAGAACTGCGTAAACGGGCCACAGATTTTC